>MKGM01000158.1:0-53906 GCA_002018265.1 Ceratocystis harringtonii | reverse complement strand
CCTCAAGGCTTCACAGCTCATTATTCAATTAAAAGACAGAGTCTAAGAAACGAAAAGGAATGAGAACGGTCATCAGAGTCATAAACGTTGGCGACCATCAACCTGAAAAGAAAAGGTACCAGACCTCAAAGGTACCCCCCCGAGGGTTGTAGGAGGGAGAGTTTCCCCAAGGCATCGAATTGTGAATTGTGAAGTATTTATATTCACAAATATGTCCCAATTTTTGTGTCAATAATCATTAGGCTGAGTGGCGCAATGGTAGCGCGTTGTCTTCCGGTTGTTTCTCCAGCTTGGCAAAGGCTCAGGGTTCGAGTCCCTGCTTGGTCGATTCTTTTTTCATATTTCGTGATTGGTTTGCTGGAAGATCCTTTTCTATTGCACGCATTTATGACTCCAGAGAAAACTCTTCACATGTCCGTTTTTTTTGTTTCTTTTTGTTTTCAAACCCCGACACCAGTAGACGGCCAGGTAAGCTCCTTTTGCCAAATAATAGAATAGCAACGGCACCCGGCGGACATGTCCGATTTCTACGGCCTCCAATGGTCAGAAAACCTATTTTGCCTCCTTCGTTCCGCTTGTGGTTACAAGTTCCTGAGGGCGTTGTATTACATAAGCACTATACATTTTGGGTCTCTATCTCATCAAGTGCTTCTTCGTCGGTGGTGAGGCAGCCGTCCATCAAAACAAGCCTTGTAAAAAAAAAAAAGACGAAAAAAGCCTTTGTTAAGTCGACACTGATCGCCTTTTGATCGCCCGCCGCTCATATATAGGCCATTAACTACGGCTCTGTTTCAATAGAATGGGCCAATTGGCTTTACAGCAACAATTCCTGATGCCGACAGCGTCACACCCTACATACAACATGACGCGGGCCTAACTCGGGCTTCATCATTTTCCACATGTCCACTTACCCACCCGCTGCACTGACTTCTCTTAGGAAAATGTCATTTCTTGAGAAGTTTGTAGATGGTGCAGAGTTGTCTGTGCAGATGCAGTGCCTAGGAATACCCTGTCTACAGCACCCCGGAAGCCGAGATGAGGACAGTAAAGCTTTCTCCGACTCAGCCCCTATCGCAGCATAGTATCATACAGTTGTGGAAGGGTGCAGCTGAAGAATGTGTACAATGCATGTTACCATCCTTCATGTTGCATTTTGAGCTCCTTTCCGTTCTTGTATGGAAACATCTTGGATGTCCTGAGTAAGGGCCAACGTGCCTCTTGTTGTGAATCAGGGTCAAGCATGGACATGGGAGGAAGAGGCCTGGGTGGGTATTGCCCTCCTCCCTCAACCAGGTCTCGGTAGAACCTCATCTCGGCACTTCTAGAAGCCTACTTAAATTGCCTTGAGCAAGTTCCAGTGATAGCCAGGGCTTTAGGAAGAGGAGTGGGAGAGAGTGTGTCGAGCTGTAACAACGCTGTATGCTGCACCTCGCCTGCGACTACTGTTTTGAAAGATACCTCCCCAAAGGCCCCTGGGGCGCTTGTGCCTTCGCTGCTAGCACTTGGTAATAGATTGTGACAGAAGAGTCAAGGCAGGCAAGAGAGCCAAGTCGGGGTGCCAGTAGCAAACCCCTCTGAACAGAGCCATTAGGCCCTGCCTCACCTGTGCACCCAGTTGTGCATGGCTTTAGTGCCTTGCAGCATTTCAACAGGGCCATCAGGTGGGAGCACTTAATTTGAAGAGACATGTGGGAGTGGCCTGAAGAGAGCGGCAGAGGAGCCTTTATAACGCTCCTTCTCCCCCGCGCCTGTGAGTAGAGAGAACCTGAGTGCACCAATGAAGTTGAACAGACTACAAAATCGTTCCAAGACACAGAGTTGTTCTAGACCTTGACTTGCCCGTGTTTTTACTTTGTTTTGCTTTGCTTTGGTGTTTGTGACTACAGTAACTAAATTCACTTCCTGTGGGCGGCCTCGGGATTTTATCGCCACCTGAGGTTTCAAGGCCTCAGCAAATACCACCATCGACAAGTCTACAGATACAGCTGAATATAGTCCGTTATCGCCAAACTCATCCAAAAAAATTAGCAGAGACTTAAAACATGTGGCTGATGCCTTCACTCGACCGCTAAATACGGAGGATAACCAGCAAACCTGATTTGTTGAGGTGACCTAGAGTACGCCAACTCATACTACACCCAACCAGCCAGCGAATCTGAATCTCAGCCTTGCTTCCCAACCCATTCATCCATTAGTCGCAACATCTGTCTCATCCACAAGGCCTCCGGAAACCACACCTCCAAAGTCTTGCCGCCATCAACATTCAGTCACTATTCTAACGCATTTCGGCCGTTCCGGCAGCATGTGAAAATTAGGCTTCTCATTTTCTCACACAAGACAATAAATAGTCTAACCCCATCACAGCTTGTCCAACAACCAAACAATCTACACACTACGCGGGTCTTTGTGTCTAATATACCAGCATCCTATCAGAACAACACTATCATCCTTAGTGCTGAGTAGGCCTCCTCCATCGAACCGTATCTTTGGGCCCAGGGCTGTCTAGCGCACTATGCCGTCTAAAGTTTGTTCTAATTAATCACCAAGGTAACTTAGCGCCTCCAGCCAACCCTTTAATAAGTCAAGCTCAAGTGTGTTCTTGTCTAAGCTGTGCTACCAAGTAGCTTGCTGCGTCCCCTTTCCCAATCTAACTCTACCTAAATTCCCATTATCACATATTTCCTCGGCGGCCAGTAACTTAGTTTGTCCTTCAGCTTCTTCCAGATAGATGAATGAATCAACTCGGCAATATAAAAGAGGGTAAGCACCGCTCTTCCCAAGCCTCATTTGAATTTGCTTCTCATGCACATGCACATCACCTCCAAGGTAACCTATCTGCTGCTGCCACCTCCTGCCACCTCCTGCCAATCGAAAATACTTCGTGCCTGAGATCTCCCCTCCCCCCCCCCCCTTTTCACATCACCTTGACCGCACTCTCTCACCTCACTGCACGACCCCCGCTCTACTACATACATCTTCACTAGCAGTCTGGCTTATGTTACAAATCCACTACAATCGCACCTGCTCATAGACGCCCCCACATGCTCGCTGTTCCAATCCTGCCCTTCATATAACCTATCACTGACTTGCAGTTAGGCTGACAAAGTCGGGTGAAGCCTGTTTGGGTGTGTGCACATGCTGATTGGTGTCGCTTCCTTTTCTCCACAAACCTTGCGACAGGAAATAACAGCTTCTCTACTTGCTGTGCACAGTCATTCCCCTAGCCATCCAGCAAAGTTCCCATGGTTCTTGATCCAGCCTCTCACCTAACACTTCTAGCGCCCTCCCCAAACCCACCTTTCGCTGCCTTACTTTCCCGGCGACTCCACTAGCTCTAGCAGTACTCTGGAACCCTTATATGATGCTTCACCCTTATTGAATTGCTGCAGTAAAGCATCTCCTTGCCCCAATTTCCTAATCTTAGTGGCTTTTTGTCTTGACTTGGAACAAAGTGAAAAAGAAAGCCCATACACATACTGTCCCTCTTGTCCACTATCCAGTACAACACGCACGCTTCCAAAGACTAAACACTACGTTGCCTCATCTCACTTCGGTGTGTTGCCACTTATAGGTTTGAATGGATGGAGAGATTGCCTATCTTGCAAAATCTAGTTGGTGCGGGTCTCGATGTTTCGGTTCAGTGTATGAGGATGACTTTTCAGGCTCCCATGTGCAACTATGCTGACGATAGATGAGGTGAATATACATTGGGAACTGATGACCGGTGGGCCCATAAGAACCTCCTATACTTTCTGATTAGCCGTAGACCGACGAACGATAGATAGTACCCCCCGAAACTCATGCCCAACGTGACTCGTCGTAGTTGATTGAAATTTGCAGGGCCTACAAGACACGCTAGTATTCTAGCATTTAGCAGTGGGCGAAGTGTCTGAAGACTTCTATCCTTGCTACCGCCAGGAAGGCGTACACATGTGTCAACAGTTGCCTCTTTTAGGAACGACATTCCCCCCGAAGAAATTACCAGGTACTTCTAATGGCCAAGAAAAACCGACTGGTCTAGGATTCACCGTCTTGAGGCGTATTTAGTCTGTCCATGCGATAATAAGCAGCCCGGCCCGAGTACCGGCCAGGTCCAATCCTAAACACAAAGGAGAGACGTTATCCTGTAGCCCCACGGCAGCTCAAGCCAAGTCCCACCAGCATCCATGAGGACACAGTAGGCTCGAAGGAGGCTACTAATCAGTCTAGCGAGCCGCGGCATTCCGCGATCTTGGAAGGGGCCTAGTTTGCTGTTCCCCTCCCCCAGGAGCACTGCGTAGCTTACTTGTAGTTACCTAATCAGATGCCCTGCCTGGGACAGCAAGTCTCTCAAGCTCCGCTCTGCCGTTTCATCCGGAGGATAGCTCCTTTGACAGGCAAAATCGGGTCCTAAGTTAACGTAAAGCGTCTCCTCTTTCAACGTCGTTCATAGATTACACAACTAGGGTTAGCCGAGATATACTATTCTATAGTGCTGTTAGGGTTAATAGCTACCGTGCACAAATGTTGTCTATCCAAGGAGCTCTGTTTAGCTTAAGGACTAATAGGCAAAATTAAATAAGCGATGGAGGTGAAAAAGGCTGCTTTGAAAAGTTACCCGTTTGTTTCTGGAGAGCAAGCCTGTTTGAGCAAACAGTTGCCTTGTTTGTATGGTCGTGATCAGAGTTGTTTCGGCCAAGTCAACGCTGGATAAACTACCGTGTAAATGCGCATAACACTGACATATATTCGTCCACACGATACGACACGATACGCACGTCTGACGGGATATTGTGTTACCCGAGAGCCCAAACGAAAGTTCACAGAGGTTGATCGAGCATGAGGGTCTTGGTACTGGCGAATGGTTGAGTCAAGCTCCTTACGGCGAGCTTGACATCCTACACCAAGCCTCACGCAAGACACAGTTGGTGATTTGACATTTTTGATTCATTGATTAAGGGACGGGCAGAAAGAGCGCTCCGTTCCGTGGGTCCTCATTTTTCGTTACCGCCAAGTGTATTCTGGCTACTAAGTAAAATGTTTCTAGTGTCACATGTATAGGCTGTTTCTTCAGCATGAGGGACGGTAAATGACGACAAGATGAGCCAGATAGGCCAGTTGGAGGGTATTTATGCTTGGTTCTCATCACAGCCTAGTGCACGTGCAGCTTTCAGCTGAGCGACAACGGGCGGTTTTCAAGATAATTAAGAAAAAAAAGAAACACCACAAATTAATATCTTGAAAATCATCGTTGAGGCGTAAATAGGCCGAGAAATCATGCACTAGTACTCCCATGTGCCATCTCAATACTAGAAGTCATAGCCTAATTTTCGGCACAAGTCTAAACTCAAGCCTGGGCGTCGATTGGATGTAGCGTTGACAAGTACAGTGCTTGGAAGCGGTCAGGGTTTTAGTTTAATCAAGAGGAAAGAAGTGAAGAATTTTCACACACACACCTTCCTTTAGACTTCTTTCAAAACCAGTGACTCAAAGCGCTGGTAACAATTTGCTCGAATGGGAAGGCATAGTGAGGACAGATAGCGGTTTGGAAACCTGTAAACAGTTGTACAGGGGACTTTTTCAGCTGTCTTCAGCAGATACCAAACCTCAACTTTTGGTGATGGTATCTATCTCATTTATTTCCGATCCTCATGGCCTTTTTCTAATCGGTGCGATTATCGTGGTGACGTCAATTTTATTCTCTTCTCGCCTTCAATTGCAAATAACTGCCCCAAGTACCTCCGTCGAAATGAAGGCGTTTTATCGCAATGTTTATCGTACGTGCTCAAGGATCTAGCCCTCGCAAAAGCTAATCGGTAGCATCTAGTTCCCTGTGCGCGAGCGGCCACTTAGCGAGCCCCTTCCTTGAGGGGCATCTTTATACTGTTTAGTAATAGCACGAGAAACCCAGCAATATCTAAGCCAGTAAGGCAATCAGCGGGTGTGCTCCTCACCGTCTAGGAATCGTACCATGTGCCAATAGAATGCGTGGTGTGAGTACGAGTCCCAAGTTTGTAGCCTCGCCTCTACTCATATCTACATGCACTTAGCTTAGCTCGCAATACTCATCCCACAGCTGCCGATTGCTTTCCCGAAAGCTGAACATTCGAGCTCTTGGTCCAAGTGAAGATAGAAAGAGCGCAGTAGCTTTCGTTAAGACCCATTCAGTCAGCATAACTTCATCCCGAAATGCATACCCCCCCCCCTTCTGAGAGATTATCGTAAGGATGAACAAGGCTATTTTAGGCCTCATACGCTCGTTCTCAATACAACAGGTGCTAGTATAACGGGTATTGTTTTATACCAGTGCATGGGAAACCTTGAGGAACGGGCATTTTGTCGAGCCATCCATCTTCCACAGCTCAAATCTTGCACAGACTCAGCCCCGATGCTTGCCATTCTCCATGGCACGAGACCCTTGTCGCCCTATGGTAGTAGCCATTGGAGAACCGCTTTCTGTACCAAAAGAAAGTCTAGTCACACGAACGGAGTTTGACAGATTCAGGAATAGTTCCAGGTAGAAGGCTTCCTATGTCATCAGCAGACCCCGTCGTGTGCGTGAAGCCTTTTATTTAGGGCCGAAGAATGTGGTGAGAGCCCGTTAGTGTCGGCGTGCTCCAAGTCATCGCATCTCTTTATCACCCCACCGAGTCTAGGGCTGGCTCTTTTTTTTTTCAGCCAACCCAACAATCAACCACTGCACCGGCAGTTATGCGTGCCATTCCTGGGCCTACCACTATACACGCACACACGCACACACGCACTCATGCACTCACGCACTCACTCATACATACACACATATACACATAAACACACCCAAACACACCCAGGTATACATAGCACCTCTGCCACCAGAAATTTGTCAATCCTAGTAGAGCAGCAAAAGTCACCCCATACATGACTCTTTTTTACTTGTAAGTCACGACCCCTCTTCATTGATTCCTTCACATCAGTCAGCCACCATCATACGTGTGGCTAGCCTTTAAAAGTCACGAGTCTCCTGGTTTGCTAGAAACTCTTGAGCTGTTCGTCAGTTTTGCATCCCACCTGCGCCTTGTGGGTTTCGTCATCTGTGCTATGTGCGAGCAAATCCCTTTATGGTACTCTGAGAAATCCAGACCAAGGGAGCATGGAAAAGTAAAGCAGATGAGCTGTTTCATTGTCTGGGCACTCTGTCCGACAAGCTTGACATGGGGCCTTCTAAATTGCTGGTTCATTCTCCAATCAGTCCTGATTTTTAGGCCTAAGAGTTATGAAAGATTTGATTTGCATGAATGCTTTTCTCACGTTGACCAGACAGGTTTTCTGTAAGAAATTGCATAGTTCCTCTGAATATTTGGACCCAAAGCTGCCGTCGCCCGCTGCTCACCATGCATTTCTTTCCTATCCTTGACATCACGACGATATACCAGCTCCGTTAGTCCTACCTAAATCTTGTTTTCAACTAAGCCTTGGGTCTTGATTTGGAAACGCACAAAGGAACAAAGTCGATCTTCCGCACATGCACACGCATACGGACTCACGCCCAACACAACAACACCGCCAGTCAATTTGATCTCCGAAATCAATCAGCGAAATCACACTTCAGGCCCTTGGAGATTGATTGTCTAGTTGTAAGCTCTTTCACCATTCTACCTCGCCTTCAGTTTCAACATCCTAGTGGCTCATTTGCCTCTATGCTGTCCGACTCCCTCCACCCACCACCTTTTTCTTTTTTTCCAAGAATCTGCTTTGTTTTAGTGGGGTTTGAGGTGCGACAAAGACTGCTTTGCTTGGCCATAGACATAGTCGCACCGCTCTACTACGACACAGCGCTCGAAAGGTATGGCACGGCATCCCCTCCATTTCCTAATAACATAGTGTATGGCTAAAGCCCACTCGGCTCGTTTGCTTGTTTACCCGTTGCTTCGCTTGCTACCTACATTATTGGCTGTTACCACCCAAGGCAATAGTGTTGCTGTGTATGCCTTGTGTTGTGGACAACCTGAAGTCCTGACCCCTTTACCGCTCCTTCTTCCCCTCCTCCTCCCCCCCCCCCCCAAAAAAAAAATATCCTTAAGAGATATCAACAGACAGGCCGCGATGGAGATCTCTCCTACTTCGACATATGCTATAGAATTCGGGCTTCGAGTACGCACGCAGATATTTTGATCTTGCACAGCAAGACCCCTTTCGGTTTATGCCATGTCTCGATTTCATGGTGATCCGAGATCCGAGAGATTAGTCTTGGGTAGTGCAATTCATTAGAGCCTGGCTTTCTATATACTATACTGCAAAGGCGGTGAACCTATTACTTTTGTGAATCTTAGTCGGCGTCTCAGAGAACTTTTCAAGGTATGGGTGAGGCTCGCAGAAAGTCATGCCTCCTCAGCCAACCTTCATTTTTTTTCTCCTCTCTCTGTCTCTAGACATGAAAATTACAGCATGAGCTTGTACAATCAATTGCCAACATTCACTGGTACTTCATTGGCCTCCTAAACAAGTTACTGGCTTAGTCTGGAGTTTTTTTTTTTTTTTTGGCTTTTCATGTACTGATCTCCTATGGTTGTTTGCCTGCTCTGCCCGGCGTGTTCTCCTATCCCGGCCATTGATATCCCCTTTGCCCCTCGAGTGGGAGGCTTTGATATAGCATCATACAACTAAAACGGGACCATCAAGCATATCACCATCACTACCAAGTAGTATTGGAGGCGTAAGTATGTTTTCTCGTGAGTTAAATTCTTGCCGCAAGGACCGGTTCATTCGCTTGGCTTCTGCAAACTCCTTGTTCCAGACCTGTCTTTTTAAATTCCCACTTCTCAACCCCGTTTCTTGTCGAACAAACTAACGTGGGCGGGCAAATAACCTAACTCCACACCTGCCTCTTCTTTCTCTGTTTCTCCTACCCTCTCCCTCCTTCCCTCTTTCCCCTCTACTCATCATGCTACTAATAGCAGCAATATGAAATACTACCTGTACAGGACATGCGGCCAGTAGTAAGTAAGTACACACTCCTGTTCGTAAGTAGTAACCTTATGGTGACAGTAACACCACCCACTACTACCAACACATACATACTCCCAGTCTTTATGCACCCTATGGACCGTGCTGTTGCCCTGCTTGATAACCAACCCTCCCCTCGCTGATGCTTATCGATATCATGCATACTCTACTACCCTCACACTTCTTATTCCTCTTGAATTGCACCCCTGCACTGAACATCTAAGCATCTCCTAGAGAGGTTCGTGAGACATATACCACCTCCGGTCTGTCATTGATGGGCCTACCGCCTGTGCTCCCCGAAGGTACCATAAGGAGTGGCTCTTAGCCTTGTTGAATCCATTCATAACAATACATCAGTCAACCATTCCCACCTACCGTGGGCTCGGATTGGGTAGGCATCAAATCAAGTATTTCACTACACCCAATTCAGCCTTTAACACCCCAATAGGCAGCAACAGCAGCAGCAGCAACTTGATAAAACGCAACTGTCGGCCGGTCTTTGTAGCATACGCCTAGCCACACCAGTTCTCTTAACTAACTTCAATGGAGGCCTAGTCTCTGGACTAACCAGCGTACATTTTATCCAGCCTTTATACCCCATTTTACCTCGCTAGAGCTGCCAGCTCATTGCGGGTTTTACTGATATCTCATTCTCATAGACCTAATTCAGCTTCCCTTTATCTTCTTTCTTCTTTCTTTTTTCTTATTCCTCCTCCTCCTTCTCTTCTTCTTCTTCTTCTTCTTCTTCCCATTCTTCTCCCTCTTCCTCTCCTTGTCCTTATTCATTTTCCTTCTCTCACTCCCCATCCTGCTCTTCTTTCTCTTCTCTTGTCTTCTTCTCCCTTCCAATCCCTTCTCTTCTCCCCTCTTTAGTTCGACGTACTACCCATGAAGGCAGAAGACGCCACAAACCATACCCAAGCCTGCATTATAGATTGGACCTGGTTCGTCAACCTCTAAAAACCCATAATCATTCATCTTTCACTCCATACGGATTTCTTCAAGAAAGTGTACTAGCCATTGAAAAGTACGTTAAAGCAACCAACGTGCACTCGAATCTTGAATTTCTGCTCTGTCAGACAGTCCCCTTCGACTTATCCGGGGGATTGAGTGTTATAATCCGATCACGCCTGACAAGGACGTACCGACTGATTCAGGCCCAGGGTTCAATTTTTCAATCAACTCTTAGCCAACAACCACTTACCTAGTCTCTTCCCAGCTTCTCTTATTCTGTCTTATTCTGTCTTATTCTGTCTTATCCTACCCCATACCATCTCATCGATATATGATTCGGAATTTAGGCCTTCAGCAGTTCATTTACCACCGATCTTTCCATAACGATCAGCATCAACCAGGCCTTGACTTGACTTCTACTTCCCAATCTCGAAGCTAGGCTGGCGTGGTGGAAGTAAGGAAAGAAACCTCCCATTCCAATCAACTAGCAAGTTTAGAAGTGGCTTGGTTAAGTTAGGCCAGGGATTCCAATCAGTGCGCCTCTGTCGGACAAGACGCGGCCGAAATCCAAAAGACCAAAGCAAAAATTAGGTTTCTCAGAGATCATACATACTAAGGCCACACCAGACCAGACCTGACCTGACCTGACCAAGACCAAGGGCGAAGCAAGCGAGATCAATCGTGAAAATTCCACTCCCAAGTCGGACAGAACTAAGCACACGGGGGCACTGACGTTGCCCAAACGACATACAATATTTAGTTATGCCTGATAGAGGTAGGCCTTTTTCTAACATCCATGGAACTAATTCGAAGCCAAGTTTCTTGCCCACATCCACACCCCTTGGGTTTAATTCTTGGTTTGCTTAGGCTTGCTTAGGCTTGGCTGCAAATAGCTATACAGTACTACAAAGCACAGCAAAGCGAAACCCAGCATAGCGCAACACATCAGCGGCAGGAGAAGAGAGGAGTTTTAGAAGCTAACAAGCCTGATCATGGGCGATTGATAGAAGCTATGAATTATCCTCCATATGACCAGGGGCCAGGACACACGATGCAGTTCGGTGGCATGACTCTAACTCCTAACACTTTCCAACAACCAAAGGTGCAAGGAGAGTCAGATGTCAGTGGCCTCCTCCCTCAAGATCAAGGCGGGGTTTCCGTGAGAAGCGAGTCCGATACACCATCTATGTCTATGGTCCCACAATCATGGAGATCACCAGCCCAGGACCCCGGTAATCTCATGAGAGGAGGTCGTGGCAGCATAGGCTCGGCAAACGTCAGCTGGGAAAACGAAATAGAGCCGCATCCCCAAAGTGCCATCATCAATGTACCGCACTTTCAGTCTCGAATCTGTCCTTTTGCGCACTACAATCCGATCAAATACAACAGAAACGAGTGGGCACATTGCCATAACCCACAAGAAAAGAATGGCGACATTGTGTGAGTAAAACCAGCTTTTCCCATTTGTGTCTAGCCTTAGCAGTCGAACAGTCAATCTTGTAGATTCCTTTATTTGTTTTGTCTTGTGTTCCCTTTTTTCCCCCTCTCCCTTCTTTTCTAGACTACTGGTATCCTATATTGGACTAAGGGTAGGTTTGTTTCAATCTAGCCTAGATTACACAAACAAACCCAGATCTGGATATCTGCTTGCGCAACCTTGCATTGACGACTTTGTTTATTGACTTTACAGTGTTCACCTCCAACGCCACCACCGGCTGATTCGCAGCCAAAGAAAGCCAGACAAGACTGGTAGAAAAAATGGCAATGGCCAGAGCTATATTGCTATATGCTCGGGAGAGAACTTTAACGACCGAGGAGATTCACAGTGCCATGAATGTGAGTCGTTCGAGGGCATTGTGGACTCCTCTTTAAGCCGAAGAGACGACTGGAATTCGCGTTCGCACCGCATCTCAGCAATTTGCCAAAAGTGCTGGTGTATTCTCCGGAACCGAACCGAACTTGCCACGCATCTGCAGACGAATTGTGGAGGCCGCTCCCCAAAGCATCTTGAAAAATGGCAGATAGAGCTCGAGGCCTTTTGCATCAACCCAGATTGGATCGAACCGCCACCTCACGGGACAACACAGTCACCCTTGATGACCTCGCCGCCTCCGGATTTACACTCTTCAATGCCGGGCCATGCCCCAGTTAACGTGCCTGTCCGTGGCAATGTTGGCGCGCTAACCAGCGGAGATGGGGTCAATAATAGTCATGGAGATGCCCTAGGCCGATCGCATCAGGCGTGTATCAAGCCCACAAGCAACGAAATGGCTTACTCAGATACCGCCATGATTGAGTTATACAAAGCGGAGATTGAAAAGCTCCGACTCCATCTATACTTCCTCGTCAATCACCCAAGAACAGCTGTTTCCCAGAGCATACAACAAATGTATCATGACGGCAACTGCTACTCCGTCGATGTCACGCCACCACGGAAGCTGGATCCTCGCATAGAGCCGCCGGGAATTCAGTGGAGTCCTCCTTATGCGCTTATTACGGGATCCGGCATGGCCTCTTCAGCATACATGCCGATGGGCCCGGGACCAAGCAACGAGTCCAGCGAATTCATGGGACCACCGTCGACACATCCAGGCCACTGATGGGATGGGCAGTATCTACGGTCCAAGGACTTGACTTGGTGCTCTTTATTAACGGTGTCTCTTTTGTATACGACGGACGGGATGGTTTCCTCTAGCCTGTCTACAACTTCCAGGCCTAGAATTCTTTGTTTTGCTTTTTCTATATCACACTTAAGTTGGGGGTGGTGGTGTGGGGTTTTTATTTTTGGTGGGGGTGGGGGGCCGAGGGTTATATAACCGTTCTGTCTTGTTTATTGACGCGAGTCTGAATAAATGGCAGTACAGTCAAGAGAGATTTTTTGTTATGGTCATTCCTTTTTTTTTGCTCCTTTTTCCTCCCTACGAAAGCAAGCTTCATGGCCACCATCGGCATCACTGCCACACCGCGATAGAAAGAATGAGGGCGAGAGCGGAAGTTAAAGGGGGGGGGGGGGGACACAGTGTGATGGGCGGCGTCAAAATGAATGAGCTTTGCAACGCGAATGTTGTCTATGGCTAGTTATAAATAGGTAGAAAACAATATGGGCGGACAATTTTGAGCCTTTTCGTGTCTCTTGGCGTGCTTGATATTTTCTCCTCGGGCTGCTAGCTACGTCTCATAGGATTAAAAAAGGAAGGGGGCAGGCTGGGTTGGGGGTGGCCCTGGACTATAGGCTCTGGGTGCCTTAGGCTTCTGATGATAGAACAGCACTTGTCTGACTGGACTCATTCTCCTCTTTCTTGCATGCTCCTTATTTGTGGTAAATCACCTTCTCTCTGGGACATCCATCCTCATTCACACTCTAATGTAGTTGCTAGCGTTGCACAGCCGTGTTACAGTGTCGACGTTGTTTGCTAGCTAGTATGGTATGCATGTATGCAAGAAAATGGAATTATCAAAACAACGTACATGCATTCATTGTCCATGTATGCATGTATGTCCACACATACACATACTGCACGGATTGTACAGCAGTGAGAGCTACCTGGAGGTCCGGAGCATTTAGCGCATAGCATGAGTGAGCCACGAGTGACACACAACCAGTAGCCAGCAACGTGCTCACACAAGTGGCTGAGAAGAGCATCTATCTATTTAGGCATGACGTTTTTGTATTTTATTGCAATTCTTTTCTGTTATTTTCATGTCGGTGGCAGTTAATGCAGTACCACGAACACAGCAGAAGAAAAAAAAAGACAACACATAGTTTGACGGGATGTGGACTTTCTAACACCAGGCTACATAGGAAAGCAACACTTTTACGTGACACGGCTGATCTATGTCTAGTCGAGCTTTTGGCAGTGTCCTCGGTTCTCACTCTCAAAGTACGGAATTGGTTTCTATTTTTTTCTCCAGTTCTCTTTCTTCATTTGTTCATAGCACAGCACGACCTGCGTGTGCGTGGGTGTCTATGTGAAGGGCAGACACGTCAAGGGTTGATCTTCACTTGAGCTATCCTAAAGCAGCCAGTGAGCAGGCTATCCTACAGAGCGACCTGTTCTGTGTCTCATGCCAGCTTTATCTGTCTATCCTTCAGGCTCCATACTGCGTCGAGATGCGCACAAATGAGGGGGTAGTGGTATCACGAGAAGGGTGATCAAAAATAAGGATGGCGGAGCGCTGTAGCAGAGGGTGCATTACATGAGTAATGCAATCAGTGTCTAAAGACTTCGTTCGTGTCCGATTTGTCGAGCAGGGCTTCCTGTTATCTATGAGAGCGAGACAAGCAAAGTATACATGCCTAAAGTTATGGGGTCGTTATGTGGGAAGAGATGAATCCAACTGGCTGCCGGAGCTTCCAGCGTGTGAATACTGGTAGGCAGGGAAGTTTCGAGACACTGGCAACTGCGGAATTCAAGGAGCAGGAAGAGAGGGATGGGGGATATGATGAGAAGGCCATCGGGCCTTTTGTCACATCACAATAGCGATCACAGGGAAAACAAATATCCTGTTTGTTTCCGTTTTCCGAAGTAAATTCTAGCCCAACAAGCCAAAAGGGGCAGGTTTCCCTTGCCACGGAAGTAAGAGTCTCTCCAAGGCAAACAGAGCGCCTAAACTAGGCCTTTTTAGTGCTCGATATCAGGAGTCGGGGTTCGTAGAAGCGAGTCTCGCTCGTGTCGTGCAAGGCAAAAGAGAACAGGCTTGTCGATTTTGACTAGCTAGTTGTTGAGACAAACGGAAAGGAGCTGGCTAGAGGGAATAGGAATGGTAGTGTTGTGTCGACAAAGTATTTGGAAGACGGCCGGGTAGTAAGACATGCGGGAAACGAAGGATGGAAAGAGAAAGCCTAGACAAAGGTCCTGGGGAGGGGGGGGTGCAAAATGCAAAGCTATAGAGCAAAGAACATGCAAGGCTATTGAAAGACTTGGGAACAGAAGAAGGCAAGATAAACACGGCGATTGATTGGTGTTGGAACGCTATATTGAAGTAATATGGCAGCGATGTGCGGCCTGTCGGACAAAGCCATAGGTAGACTCAAAACCAAGAATCAGGCCACAGGCTTACTGACGCGGCGCACTCAGGCCACTCGGGCCCCTATAAATCCATCGAGGAGCAGAACAGAGCACCTGTCTCAGATCCATAGTAAGGAGATTCATCTACGTAGGGAAACAGCTATCACGCATTCTCTCTTCAAAGGCCACTAGGACACGACATGGCGAGATTAGGTGCTCCAGGCAAGACGCCGGTCGGAGCCAGTGGCAGTAATGGATTGTTTGAACACTCGTAATTGCTCCGCCTCCGGTGGTCTTGCCCTGAGCATGGCAAGCTATAGTGAACAGGATAAGCCATATCTAATCTAAACCCTTCTACGACAATAAGCACCAACAAAAAAACTCTTGTCGCAGATGGCTCGCCGTAAAAGGCGACCGGTCATCTCCTCGCCTAGCCTCCTCTCATCCTATAGCATCCTTTTCAGTTCCTATTCATCAGCGAAGCGACCGTGTCGTTAGCGTGATCAGTGCAGAGGGTTTCACTTGTGTATATAGTTTCTGTCTTCCAAAAAGAACCTTTTCATAGGCATGAAGGGCTGTCCGACAGCGCCCACAAGCCATGTAACCTAGCCCTACAACACCACTGGAGAGATTTGGAGAAAGGCAGGGAGGGAGCAAGAAAAGAGTAAAGGGGAGCAGGCAAAAAGAGCCAGACCGGGCAAGCTAACATACCTAGGCCAGTTTGAGAGTGAGCATGTCCTGTCCTGCGAGACATGCTCGCTATGCGTCTTGACAAAGGTACCGCAGACCCGAGTCCTAGTCTCACAGATGTCCATCGCCATGTAGATGGGAGTGTTGGCTATAGAGACACCACCAGTACCTTGTGCAGATGAGCCTAAAGGCCAGTCCATCAGAGTCCATTTGCAGTTGGAGATCATGACGAGGTGTAGCCAGTGCGTAGTATAAGCGCGCATGGGCTAGGCTGTCTAGTCTGCTCTATCCCCATGGTAATGGTATGCAATGACATAGTCTCTATTATCCCTTTCTGTGCTTGCATGTTGACCCTAGCTAGGACTGATATAGCAATCCCCTACACAGAAAAGAGGGATCGGCTTATTACTCGAGAGCTTGGCTATCACGCCTGACTTGCCAGAAGAGCGCTTTAGAAGCATTTCTCCCTCACCCAACAGTCGCGAACACGTCTCCCGTTCTAGAGACCCCACAACTCAACTTTTCGCCTTTCGGTTATCGGAACAGATCAAGCTAGCACGGGAAAAGGGAGAGGCGGCAAAACGATGAACCTATTTACGCTGGCCAGTCTAAGCAAAATCAAGAGCATGTCACCAATCTTTTGCATAGGTACCCACATTCCACACACATGTACACCAAGGTCTCTCTCCTCCTTCTCACCAAAAGAGGACATCCCAGCCCCCAACAGGCCTCGGTGAAGGGCTCGGTGAGTGCTCTCGGTCACATTCCATCAACATGATTGCAAAGGGTCCTCACAATACAAGGAATCAATATGAGCTTCAAGGTGTCCCTCTTGGGCACCCTTGCATCCGCATCCATCCAGATTATCCCATCACGGACACAAATCTCCATAAGTGGGAAAAAGCGGACGTGAGAATTGCGCAAACGCGAAAATTGATGATCCCAGGTCAGACCACCGTGTCCGCAGTGTCGTATTCTGGAAGGCCAGACACCTGCTTTTCCTTCCCTTCCTCTCTCACATCCCCCATGCCTGCCCTGCCCACCCATCCCACGTCGTAGCAGCAGCAGTGTGGCTTGCTAGTGGGAGGTAAAAAAAAGATGCCTAGTTGGGGGTATATTTTGTGGCTAAACGCCATGAGCGGAAAGCGATGATGGTGTAGCGGGAGAGAACAAGGCAGAATGGTTTGCAGCCCTATATCAGAATCTACGATATCGGACGAATAGATTGACAGTATGGATCTGGAGAGAAATGCCATTAGTCTCAAGGGTATCCTCAACGGGTACGCAGCTGTCAACTGCGTAGCCGAGGCGCACTTGGAAAAAAGAGATGGAATTTGATGAGTACGTACATACATACATGCCACTTCCCTCACCAGCCATCTGCCCTGAATCTGGCGATGGCTTCATTAGTACAGGGTACCCTGTAACCCTAAGGGCCTGGCTCTCACGCAAATATGGGATGGACATTTCGACATTGCTTAGCTGCCCGAGAAGAGTTACACAAGCTACAACAGGAATGGAGACACGACGGAGCTAGATTTGCTAGGATAGACTTTTAGTGTGCATAGAAGTCTCCTAAAGGGCTTCGAACCGTTTGGGGAGGTTCTGGAAATGTGGCGCTGTTTTGGGCTGGCTTGGACTGGCTTGGGCTGGCTTGAACAAGGCTCAGAAGAACCATGACATGGCAGTCTTTGGACTAGCCAGACTAGCCAGACTAGCTAGTTTAGCTAGACTACACCATCTAGCCTGGCACGCTTTACGACTCTCGCCGAATAGCCCCCAGGTCTCAATAAATTCAGGCGAGGTAGTACAATGCCTGAAGACAGGACTTGACGTCTAGGAACCGTAAGGAGCGCAATGAATGTGGAATAGCATTTAGATGCCGTCGCATTCAGATCCGGGGGCTCACTAGACAGGACGAACCCAAAGCCCCCCAACAGTCGATCTCAAACATTATTTCGAGCGTGCCTGGTCAATGACTGATACGCCATACGGAGCAAGCGACGGACACAGTGGCATGTTGCCCGTGACTGATGCAGTGTGTATAGTGCCAAAGGTAAGACAACTGTGCCAACCGTGCGGCAAGTCGGGGACTGCAAGTAAATGCGTATAAACGGTCTTGAATTTTTGATGCGCAGCAAAACCTCGCGCCGCAATTGCGCTGCATGGAAGCCACGATTATAGGCCGCCTCGCCTGGACGTCTTTTAACGTTAAGTTCTGCTGGGCCACCTGTTAAGCTTAGCAAAGAAATAGCTACGTATTAAGATCGTTTGAGGGAGTTCTGGACTCCTTATTCAGCAGAAGACACGACCGGGATTCGTGTTCGCACTGCATCTCAAACATTTGCCAAAGGTACTGCATTTTTCTATCTACCTTTCGGCACAGGCTTCGAACATCAAGACGATGGCCTGCTCTCATTCGATTTGGATATCTTAGAAGTTGTTGATCATCTTGTGTCTCGGGCAGAAGGCATGTTTCTATGGACTCCGCTGTTGGTTATTAACCTCAGCTCTCCCGCAATGAATATGGCGGTGCGAATGGACGCGATAGCTGGCTGAATCGACACCAGAAGGCCTACAGGAAACGTTCGGTCGGGGAATCGTATTATTTGTCACGGCAGTCCCGATAGGTAACTCGCACTGCTCGTTTTTCTTTGGATTGCTTTCAGTCCCGAGGCAGCCAAGGTGGTAACGGACGTTCTAGCCACGATCACCAGTGCCCTCCTAAAGCTCCATGGCATCCAGGGCGTCAAATGCATGTCCTCAATCGACATTCCACTCATCTTCTTCTGCAGGCAGCGACGAGGTGTGGGAAGAGACCCGAAGGCCAATGCAACTGAGCCTGTTCTGGGTCTACTTTTGCAGCTAGTAGAACACAGAAGAGGCTTTGTTCTGCAAAAAATACTACAGTGAGTCCTAGAAGTGTTGGATTTGGAGACAGCAGCTCTATTTACTCATTACTCCGCGACCTGATTACCGAGTTTGCGAGCAACACGTGCGTCGTCATTGTCATCTATGGCCTGAGATTCTTCGCCCAGTCCCGCGAGCAATGAGAGCAGACCAATGAACTTGTCTCCAACCTGATCTCGATATTCAGGCGGAACCCGCCTACGACTCTAAAGCTTTTATCCACCAGTCCATCGCGACCCAGCTCGCTAGCGGATCTTTTTCAAGAGCACGAGGTTCTTCGGTCTGGCAGGGACTTGCCAGCAGCTGCTCCAGATAACGATATGACCTGGAGAAGGCCACGTGTGTTAAAATGCTAAGATTCCCATGCTTCGATCAAAGAGAAGGGCTATTAGATTCGTAGAAGATACGGTCGGCTGTTTTCAGCATCTGCGCTTGCTCGTTCACGCGAACGAAGTCAAGAGCACTGTTTCTCAGCCCAGTAGCTGGGAGATGTTTTGAAGGCAAAAGCAGTGAGATCGGCTTTTCTAATACAATACGCATCGATGTATCGATCCAAGCGTAACCGCGGTTGACGTTTCTGACTAGACCACCGCACACACCTATGTTGGATCCTGCCATATTCTTCATTCTCTTGAGCTCTTCGAGCTCTATAACGATACAATGTTCCTGCGCCTTGCTATCTATGTCGTAGAATAGCGTGCTCTGTAACTACCATACTCAAAAGTTCGTCCAACTACATGGTGTCCATGTTGGCGAGCCTCATGTTTGCGTCTCTCGACGACATGCCAGCTCAGAGATTCTCCAGACAGCTTTATAAGTGATAATAGTCTCAGCAACGTATCAGCACAGTTTAAGATAGTGAAGCCCCGTCAAAGACCAGGTTAGCCTCTGTTCGACACTGGTACACAAGCTGTGCGAGCTTTTACATGTAATTCAGCGGCTGTCGGCTGTCTTCACCAGACTGTGGAAGCTAGTTGCTACGACGAGTGCGGCTAGTACGTACACAAGAGGGGGAAGCCGGGTAGAAGAATATAGAGCATAGAAATACGTGAGCGAAAGTGCCTTTTGATGTCCTAGGAGCAAGAATACCTGCATGTGTGAGGGCATTCTGACAAAACATAGCGGGTGGCTGCTGTTGTGGGGGTGCTTAAACAATCAAAGGTTAGCTGGTCGCAGCAGTGAGAGCATGAGAAGAAACAATGATGACGCAATATTGTATTTAAAAGTCATGCTTGATGGAGAGAAGCCTCTTCTAGTTTCATGAACACAATACCTTGGATGGCTTTAACTTGAAGGCTGATTATTGATTAATCATTTTTATTCTTATTTACTTGGTATAATCCTGAGACTTGGTTTCTTGCCGTTTCACATCGCCTTCTTTCGCTATAAGCGTTGCCTCAAGTCCTAACTCAACCACACCTGAATCGCAATTGAAGCCCACAGTGGGTGTAGCCCACCTTTCGAAGGCGTCAAATAGCAATCCTAATCACTTCCAAGCGCATTAGTTCAAGAGTCACGGCCAATCCAAACGCCGATCTTTCAGATCTCCTCAAGCAATCAAGCTCAACCTATCCTCAGCTGGTCGACGACCTTGCGCGAGCGGCTATCCAGGACAGCGCCAGTAGCAATAGAGAGACCGACGTCTCTAGCTCCAAGGAATCCCAACCCATCTCAACGGATGAGTCTGTTCAGCTCGTTATACCTCCCATGTGACCGGTCCCTGAGGCCGTATACAGCGGCGATTCTATTCCTGGCTATGATCCGTCTTCTGGTAATATTCCCAGCAGCTTTATCCAATCTCTCAACCGCAAAATCAGTGCCTCTGAAACTTTATATGAACTTCACATTGCACGTGTGGTCGACCTCGGTTCATCCGTCGCTCTCAAATACGGTCCGTACATGGCTCTGGACCATGTATTCAACCTGCAATACGTTCGCTCGAATTCTCCAACTGCACCGACCCCAGAACCTCTTGGTGCCTTTCACAGTGATCGTTTGACATTCTATTTATGTCCCGGGCACCCGGTATTACTCTCAAAAGCGTCTGGCCTGAGCTCAGTCATGCTCAAAAACTGCCAGTTCAAAAGCAGCCGAGCGACATTCTCCAAGCCCTTCGCAAGATGGAGCCAGATACATCGACCTAAGACTGGAGGCTGGGAAGCTTTACAACAGAGATTTGCAAGGACACACGGCGACAACAAACGTTTAACGAAGACACAAAAATGGAAACACAACTTAATGACTTTCCATTTCTAGCCCTCCGAAGCATGTTCACACACACCATGGACCAAGATGATCCGCTCCTTCATGCACGAGGATCACCGTGTGGTAATGACACATGGGGATTTGAACCCACAAAACATCATGATCAGCTGGGAGACAAAGCCCATTGTAAATGAGTCGGTGTTGGAAAGGGAATTGCGCGCAACTGCCCCGATTGCCTCGGAAATGGCTGGCTGGTATCCGGAGCATTGGGAATTTGCCAATGCACTCAACACGCTTGATCCCCGGGGGCCGCTCCGTGACTGTATGGATTTCGTGCCTACTGGGGCTATTAGTCGCTATACACCTGAATACTCGATTGACTGTTTGATTGATCAATGGGCTGTATAGCTTTGTCCGTTTTGGGTGTCAATTCTAGACAGAAACTCCTTGATATCATCAATCTCTTCGGGTACTTGGAGCCAATGACCTTCCTGCTCCGCCCCCGTGTATTCCTTCCAAATCACGCTGAACCCAGCCTCGGACAAAATGGCCTTTGCTTTCCGACCAAGCTCAATATCAACGTACGCGTCGTCTGCCCCATGGCCCATGAACACTGGCATCTCCAAGTATTTCTTAGGGATTTTCCTCGCCGGTTCGTGTTCCGCGGGCTCCATCATGTCCTTAGCAAGCCAGTCAAAGACTGACGATACAGACCGGGGGCCCGTTTCTTGCGACAGGAGATTCCGAATGTTCCCTGCGAAAGGCAGCCAAGTACTTGCTCCAACAAACGCACCTAACCTTTTCCTATTCGTTTTGCACCGGCACAGCAAAGTCCACAGGGCAATTGCACCGCCTTGACTAATACCCCCAAATACCAAATTCTCTGCTTTCCCACCGAGTAATCGAAGTTCCTTTTCGATAATTTCGTTGACATGGCAGACCGAATCCCGAATACCTTCAATCTGCAGGTCTTGCCTCATCGTAGGATCCGCCAGGGACTGTGCTTCAAACCATGCCGGCATAAACTCCTGGAATGTGGTGCTCCAGAGCTCTTTTGATGACGGAAACACCCATTTCCACCCAGGGAACGCTTCTTGAAGAGCCTCCCCACTAGAAAGGTTCGACTCGGAGAGCTCGTCCGCGAATTCTTCGGCGGTGCTTCCACGGCCATGAAGCAGGACAATAGTGTGAGTGTGCTTAGCTCTTGGATGAATGACATGATCTAGCCCGAAAGACTTGGTCGTTGTTGTTTCAGGCATAGCTTGCTCCATTGTTAGTGAGCAGAACAGGAGTCTTCAAGACGCCAATTGCTGAGCTCAAAATAGAGCACAGCTTCAGATAAGGTATAGCAATGTGAAGAATATGTAGTTTTACAAAGGAGAGTGTGACAAAAAGACTCGCAGACTAGCCGCCAGTGAAGAGCGGGGTAGATAAATGTACCGCAATATGATTCCAACATACATACCCCCACACCATACTAACACTGAACACCAAATCCACCAAGTACTAACAACCAACATCTGGACAACAAGTTGTTTGTTTGGCTATCTGGGCGTATGTGCAGACAAAGTATTGGCTGGACTTTACCTGGCCCTTCACCCAAGGTAGTAGCACAGTTTCGTGAAATTGCCATTTGGAGGTCACAGCTCAGCTCAAGGCTCGCAGGAACCAGCTTAGGACTGTCGTAGTCTGACAACCTGACAACCTCACCTGCCAGCGCTTTTAAACTACCATTTTGTATAATCCTGGGTAGATTCACTCACTTGTGACATTTCTACGCACCTACGCACGTATATAGTCCGTTGATGAAGATGTGAACACTGGCCCCCTGCGAGGCCAAAAAACGGCAAAGGGGACTTAAGAGTTATATTCATTGTGACTCACCTCCGTTTCCCGTAGGTAGAAGCAGTTTTAATTGAGGGCACACCCGGGCATGGAACAGGCCAGCAGGTCGTCGTTACCAAAGACGGCGCAAGTACCAACAACAAACAAGCCCGGAGTCGTTGGAAAGAGGTGCAGTAATTCACCATCAACCCATTTCCTATCAAGCATGAGAGAGGCTCGTCTTACCTCTTCACTGCGAAGCGGATGCCTTTGCATGATTTAGTACCCACAATGGCTCCATGGGCGATAGACACGATGACGACATAGATCTATGTCTCAACGGCTCAATTCCTGATGTCTTTATCAGGGCCGCCTCCCAGGCGACCGACATCTTCGGATCACTCGTGGTGTGTGCCACACTCACTAACCGCGGCAGTATCAGAACGTCGCATGAGGTAGGTTACTAATAGTAAGAATAGAAAGCCAAAGCCATCATTTGCACCGGCCTCTGCGGAAATAGTTTCTCGAAGGGGCCGTGCCAAGAATCGGTCCGTAAAGGGGCCCTTGGCTATGGCTTGGAACAATATTGGATCGGTACAAATGACGCAAGAGCCAATGGTAAGCGCATCACGAAATGGTATCTTGGGCACTGTGGCCAACATACAAGCAGAGGTGCAAAGTTACATGATAGCCATAATAGGTAGCAGGTACAACGCCATGTCTGCCAAGTGTGACCAGGCATATTTGGCTGGGCGATGATACCCAACGACGACAAGATGGACACCAATAACGACACAAGTAACCCCGTGTTTTATACAGTCACTATGATACCATGGAACGGCATTTCTTTTCCACGTGAGTAGGCAAGAGGCGAAGCAAAGTAATGTCGTCCATCTGGCCGGGTTCGGCGTTGCCCCGTCGCGCGCTATCGATGAATTTCGTGGATATAGGCCCAAGGATGTCACCTAATATGACGGCTGGCACTGTGTTGTAGTAGTAGGGATGTGGCTTGCTAGTGGGAGGTATAAAAAAAAGATGCCTAGTTGGGGGTAAACTTTGTGATTAAACGCCATGAGCGGGATGTGATGATGATGTGTAGCGAGAGGCTCTCACGCAAAGATGGGCTGGACATTTCGACATTGCTTAGCTGCCCGAGAAGAGTTACACAGGCTACAACAGGAATGAAAAGCAGATGGAACTAGGTTTGCTCGGTAGACGCTTAGTGTGCATAAAAGTCTCCCGAAGGGTTTTTCAAACTGTTCGGGGGATTCTAGAATTGTGGCGCTGTTTTGGGTGCTTGGACAAGGCCCAGAAGAACCATGGCATGGCAGTCCTTGAACTAGCCAGACTAAACCATCTAGCCTGGCACGCTTTACGACTCTCGCTCGCCGAATAGCTTCCAAGTCTCAATAAATTCAGGCGAGGTAGTGCAATGCCTGAAGGCAGGACTTGACGTCTAAGAATCATAAGGAGCGCAATCATTGTGGAATAGCATTTAGATGCTGTCGTATCCAGACCCAAGGGCTCACGGCGAATAGACAGGACGAACCCAGAGCCCCCCAACAGTCGATCTCAAACATTATTTCGAGCGTGCCTGGTCAATGACTGATACGCCATACGGAGCAGGCGACACAGTGGCACGCTGCCTGTGACTGATGCAGTGTGTATAGTGCCGAAGATAAGACAACTGCGCCAACCGCGACCGCGCGGCAAGTCGGGGACTGCAAGTAAATGCGTATAAACGGACTTGATTTTGTAATGCGCAGCAAAACCTTGCGCTGCATTGAAGCCACGACCACAAGCCGCCTTGCCTGGATCCTTCTCGACGTCAAGTCCTGTCGCG
This sequence comes from Ceratocystis harringtonii, assembly GCA_002018265.1. Lineage (NCBI taxonomy): Eukaryota > Fungi > Ascomycota > Sordariomycetes > Microascales > Ceratocystidaceae > Ceratocystis > Ceratocystis harringtonii. The sequence continues at coordinate 29,510 of MKGM01000158.1, read as the reverse complement.
CCCTCTGTTATCCTTGGCAAAGAAATGGCTACGTATAAGCTGGCAACAGCAAGAGGTAGATGGCGAGTGCACGACCGCAGTCCTCGGAATACCGTGGATAATGAACCCTGTTTCTGTCTCCAAGCATGAAGCAGCATATCTTGATCTGCTAGGACCTTCGTTCCGTACCTTTCCTGACTTCCAAGGCCACACTTGCGGGCCTATGCTGGCTTGGGAGAATAGGCATTATATGAAGAAGACCCTAATTCAAGCCGCTCTAGCGAAAAAGAGGAAAAGCTTCCGGGTTCGTATATCCTACTATTTACTGGCTTTAGTTGTGTCCATTTCCCTGACTATCTGCAGCTATAAATCTACCAGGGTATACATTCCGAATGCTTCCTACAGGCATAGAGCTAGCTAGTTCAAATAAGCCAGAAAGCTGAGCTTCTAGCCCTATAACACAGCTAGCTAACCCTCGGTGCAGAATGCTTAGTCGTTCCTGGTGAAGCATCACCACACGGGCGAGAGGATAACCGCGACAAAAGATAAAACGACAAGATGGCTAGATGGCTAGATAACTTCTTGGGCCAATGGAATCGGCGACATTAAGGGCTAGTAATTTTTTGCTAATTTCCCTGTGCAGGGCTATGATCACCAAATGCTCATGCTCTGCTCTACTTTATTTGCCTGGGACTTGGCTCCATGCTGTTGTCCGTGCTTGGGTCAGATTTGGACATCGACGTTATGCATTTTTAGAGCCTGCGTCGAATAACGCGTGCGTTTTGGCGTCCTTCTGACATCTCGCTGCACAGTACATAGACGTAGATATGCGTAGATTTACGCACGAATACGTAGGAATACGTGGATGGATACGACTTACCTCCGGCTCCTTCATGCCATTCAACCGAGCGCTCTTCAGTGGGGGTTGAAAGCATGGTGTTGCACTTGGTCTGCTCGCTCTCTCCATCCAACGATGGCGAATCCTTAACTATCTCGCCGTGTACTGTTATGCATTAGCGGCTTTGGACGTAGAGATGAGATGATGCTGTGTCGGCGCTATCAAGTCACTGTGCAACATTTGGCCATGGCTTGCTTTGACCCGGGCACTCGTCCACAGACGAAGGTGACTCTCCTGGTCCTGCACACAATGTAAGCATGCCGGCAAGTTAATCGGGATATCGAGATAAATTCCGAGCCTGAGTTTTTATCGCTATGGCTGTAATGTCCTAGCAGAGAGGCAATGGAATATAAGGTGGTGGCCCCCCGTGCTTCTAGGCTGTAGATAGAACTGCAATCTCAATCATCGACCGTCCACCCTTGGTTCTTTCTTTTCTTCATCGCCGTCATTCCTTTACAGTCACTCATTCCTCGACTTGCCCCTATCAATATGCAGTTTTCCACCGTTGCTTCCCTTCTGGCCCTGGGCAGTGTGTCTCAGGTCCTCGCCTATCCCGGCTTTTCTTCCGAAGGTGGCTCTGCTGGCGCTGGCAGTCGCGGTGATATTGAACAGGGTTTTATTCAAAGTGAGATCGAGGAGGTTGGCCCTAATGAGTGGATTGCTCCAGTGAGAGGCGATGGTAAGCGATTCGTGGGCAGTGAACTAACTAACGTAATGGTGCCCGACTAACAAGCTTTACTCGTAGTTCGTTCTCCTTGCCCTATGCTGAACAGCCTGGCTAACCATGGCTTCATCCCCCGCAACGGCCGCGATATTTCTCTGTCTCAGCTCTACGATGTCTTGTGGGAGCTCACGCACGTAGACAAGAGTGGTGTGAACTATCTTGGCGGTAAGACGGCTTTGGGAATCTCCTCTACTGGGAGGGAAGGGACCTTCAACCTAGATGACCTCGACACCTATGATGGTATGTTTTGCCTCAGTATATCCAGCCGTTTTCCTTGAGATTTGCAATGTCTTTATTAACATCGGTACCTACCTTACTGTAGTCATTGAGCATGACTGCTCTTTAAGCCGCGCTAACCTTGAGAGCGGTGACAGCTGGTCTTTTGATGCTTGGATATGGGCTACTGTTCGTAGCTTTTTCACTACGCCGCTCGTCAGCAAAACGCAGCTTGGCCGTGCCATTAGATTCCGCCAGGATGCAGAACCTCTCAATGACCCTACCGCTGTTCTAAGCACTGAAGCTAACCTGCGCTCTCTATCTGATGCTGCTGTCCTCTGGCTTGTCTTCCGCAATGGTGAAGATGCCAATCGTTCGTGGATCACCACTCTCGTTGAGCATGAGCGCCTTCCCTTTTCTGAGGGCTGGACCCGTCCCGCTAAGCGCATTGACAGCGTTGAGATTTTAACTGTCGCTGTCGCTATTGGCGAAGAGACCATCTTGGAATCAGATGGCACCATAGATGACTATGAGAGCAACGATGAGTGACGAGAAAGTGGTTTAAATGCTGAGTAGTCCCCTGACAATTGCGTCAAGAGTTGCTTTAGAGAATGTATTTTATATATACCCTTAAAATCGTGGAATTGTTTCAGGAGCTAGCGTTGTACAACTCGGCGAACTAAGAATTGAAGATTGAGTTTGGTCTTGACATGTTTTGTTGCCTGTCCATCCCATCAGCATGGAGCATAGAGATTAGAGCGTTGTTCGGTATTTCTGCCTCCAAGGCAGGCCTCAGCTTCTGGCAGCGACCAGCTACCATTGATGGACGACTCCCCTGATCGCAATCTCTCTGTTTTACAGCACGATGCATTCGACAACCCATCTCAACCGCAGCGTTTTCGTATGCCCGGGAAGTGACGCCCCGCCAATGACGTGGCCTTGTGCTGGGGGGAGGGAGGGGATCTCTGATAAGGACTAAGCTCCGACTTTTAGAAGCAGCCCTCTCTGCACTACACAGGGGGTTTTATTGCTGGCTAGACCGCTGCTTGGCACCTCGGCCGTGGTGGGAGTGGCCTTCCGACCATGTGGGATGATGCATACTTGCTAGGGGCACTGGCGTGCTCGTTAGAATGACCAAAGTATATGAATCTCGTGGTGATGGGGGTCCAAGTTCCTGTGTTTTCATAGGCCCTGGCCCTTCTGCCTTGGGAGTAGAGCTCATGTTGAGTCCTCATCGCAGCTGTACATAAATGTGGGCTCTGCTGCCCATAGGGGAGACCTGTCAACGCCGTTGTCCTTTTCGTCCCATCGCTGTATCTTGTCTTCCTAAGAAGGATTTCAGTCCGTCTAACTTGCTTCAAGCTGGCGTTCTTCTTTTACTTTACCAAGCCAAACGAGAAACTTTCTTTTGATGCAGTTTGGGCCACTTGTGATATACGCCTACTTTATCCTGCTCACAAGCCGCTCTACGCACCATGATAATATCATCAAAAAGCGGGCATCGGCTGCTAGTTCCGACCATCGTATTCTGCATGGCTCTTGTTCTTGTATCCGTCTTCCATGGCCCCATAGATATGACGTCCGCTACCCAGGCTGCCCAGGAGTGGGGGTGGTCGTATGCTCCCGGAAGCAGCCAGACGACGCCTCACGAAGCCCAGATCTCCGACAGCGCTGTTCCCGACGAAATATACACCGAGGACGATAGCTACTATCTAGTGACATCTACCGCGCTGATTTTGCCCGAAATCTCTACATGTACATATTTGGAGGGTGAGTTGGCCCTATATTTCTCAGTGCGCGTACGAACTCTTATGCTGATTCTTGTGACAGCGTATATGCCGACTTGGACAGCGACTGTTGCGCAGTTCCAATGTCATCTTTGAAAACTACTCCACCCCATACGACACTGCTGCTCACGTCGTTGTCGGCGAAGACGAGTCACCCAATCGCATGGAGTTTTCCGGCCGTATGGGGACTGACAAGCAGTTCGAGCACTCGATTCCAAACGCCTGGATGGCATCTACCCCCGGCCATCCCTTCTTCCTCATTCCGCTCGAATCCGTGCTCAAGCGCTTCATCCGCGAGAAGCAATGGACAGACCTACCGGAAGACGTCACTGGCCCCGTTGCTCTACGTCAGGCCATCCTCAAGTATTGCAAGCATTACACCTGGCAAAAGTCCTCTGAATCCCTGGAAAATCACATGGAGCGCCACATTTCCGCGGGCCCGTATAAGAAGCTCCCCGATCTGAGGCATACCGTCCAGCTACTGCATCACAATGTTATCTACCCCTACAGCTGGGGGCCAGATAACTATGGCGTGAGCGAGACATGCTGGGTCTTGCAGGATACGTACAATGCTGAAAACTGCAAAAAAGCCCTTGAAGTTGAAGCAAAGGGAAGCGTCACTATCACTTACTGGAGTCACACACACTCGCTTACCGGCCACAGCGACGACAACAATGAATTTATCACCAAGAGAGACAGCATATCAGGCCTCACAGCACGGCGTTTCAGGAAGAGTGAAGCTAGGAGAACATGATTTGCGATTGAGTTATACTCGGGAATCTAGACGGCGTTTCTTTTGTTTGGATGTCTAAATGAGTTTTCTTTTACTGTATATAATGAACTTCCAGCCATGTCTTATTACAACCAGAGTTTCATAATTGCTTCAATCGCGTTGCTACATTCAGATGGCCAGAACATGAACCGAAGTAGATACCAGCAGGGGAACACGTTGCCGGCGCCAACAGGCCATTGTCTCTTTTAGACTCGCATGAGCCTGATTGCTAGTCGCATGCGCTAGTCGTATCAAAAAGCTTCGAGCCTCGATCACCAGTGCCTTCTGCCGCCCCGTCCCCGTCCCATAAAGCCGCCTCCTCTATTGTATCCCCCAAAATCACCGGCACCCTGCATACCACCAAACTGGCCTACACCGGCATTTCCATTGAAGCCCTCTTGGTTTCCGCCAACCCCTCCTTGAGCTTCGCTATTTCCACCACCAGCAGCAATTGACGACGGGGGGCCGTTTCCGACATTGCCACCCCCATTAAACATGGAGGCATCCATCTGTGATATGTCCATGCCGCCCATTCCTGTGCCGCCACCGCCGCCCATCATTTGTTGCATCATTTGCTGCATCTCTGGGGGCATCATACTGGGATCCATACCGCCTCCGGGCATCCCGCCAGGCATCCCGCCAGGCATGCCACCCGGCATACCACCCATCATCATGCTGTTGAACTCTTCCATCATCTTCTTCTGGTTTGCCAAGACTGCATCAGCGTTGAATTCGTTGCGGATATTTTCCTGCTTTGCAGCATACAAGGCCCATGTAAACTCGTCGAAGCCGTAGTTGAAATAGTCTGACACGTCCGTGCCCGGTTGACGCCAGGGCTTATCGTTCTCGCCCAGATCCGTGTCAATAACCACAGACATAATAGGTTTTCCTGCTGGCTTATAAATGGGGTTGCTGTTGATGTCGATTTTGGAGCTGGACGATGCTTTTGCCTCTGAATCGGCAGAAGGAACTGGAAGTGGCGCTGCAGAGGTAGCTGAGGATGGGCCGGCCGTGGTAGGAGCGTCAATCTCGCCCGTGAGGTGTGTGGGTGCAGCAGGCGCGGGGTTTGCTGTGGATTTGGTACCGTCTTCAGTGGCTAAAGCTTTGCTAGTGATCTCGTCTGATGTAGATCGTTGGGGGGTAGCGGACGAATCTGAGGCCTTTGGTTGCCTGTATGCCGGTGATTAGCTGGGTAACTCAAGGTGTGGTTGGGAGATAAGGAACTCACTGCGCAGAGCCAGCATTGGCCTCGTCTTGGCGGTCAATAATTATATCGATATCCTGCGAGCCCATAAGTTAGCTGTGTGCCTGATAGGCCAGACAGAGGCTTGTCTGTGAGGTATGCGCACCGAATCTTCATCCTCGTCCTCTCCCTCGCCGTCTTGAGCATCTTCAGCATCGTTTTCGGAGTCGCCTTTTGGCTCCGATGCCGCATCCCCTGAGACCTGCTTGGTTGCAGATTCCTCGGCCTTCGCAGCGGTCGTGGTTGTGACAGCCTCGCCCTCATCAGAGTAGAGGTCGTCGTCGTCGATATCCATAGGCGGAGTAGACATTGTGGCACGGATTATGACAAGGCAAAAGAGATTGGCAATCAGTGGCAAAGGTCTGGTAGAGCAACAAATAGTAGTCGCAAAGCAATAAAATAAATGGGTGATGATCTTTCTTATTAACTTGAGTTGTCTAGTGTCTAAGCGTGCGCAATCGCAACAGTCATCTCATCAAATACCATGCTTGAAAAATGACATAGGACTTGCAAGCTTCCGCCACACACCGCCACATATCATCATAGCGCCACAACTCTGATGGCTGGCTGGAAGCCAAAAGCCAATGCGCGCCAAAAGACTGAAGTTTGGCCAAGGAAAAAGACGATTCCTGGGGTTTGCGAAGCTCAAGTCGCCCATCTCTCTTCCTGTTGCTTTTCTTTTGCTATCAAGTTTTCTGTTACTGCTTACTGGTGTCGCATTGAGCTTCTAGGGGCTTGTCTATATCGCGGACTCTGCATACCCGTATCGTCGCAGCATTTGCCCTATATTCGGCACACTCACTGACTAGCAACGCTGTGTATATTCATTGCATTCGACAATGTTTCAAAGGTAGGCGCTTCTTTCATGGTGATAATGGTTGCTGGGGATCTTCTGTGGCTGGCTACGTACATGTTTCTACGCTTTCTTGTTCGCCATTACTTTGCCTCGATATAATGTCTCGCCATACAAGTAGATTAGGGAGGCTGCAGACTGCAGCTGGCTAGACTTACTTATTACTGGCATTCTGTCTCTTCTATGAGACGGACGGCATAATTTTGGCTGTTTACTTTTTTCATCCCTTGTATCCGTAAGAAAGTGCCTGGATATAAAAGTCTTCTAGGCGCACCACACCACTGCTCGTCTGTCATAAACTCACTGTACAAACTCGGCTTAGCACCTGTGACAGACACTCTTGATCTGACACTTGATCTGACAGCTGACCCGTCACACTCTTAATCTAGCACCGGAAATACAGGTGGTCTCTTTGGAGCATCAAAGCCTGCCGCGACGACAACGCCCGCAGCTGGCGGTTTATTTGGAAACGCAACAGCAGCAGCAGCTTCGACAACTACCTCTACCCCTACTACTACAGCCATTGCCACTACGACTACCGCTGCAGCGGCCCCCGCAACTCCTGCAACTACCACGTCAGGGACTACAGGCGGTCTCTTTGGCGCTGCTGCGACAACAACTACCAAGCCTGCCCCAAGCCTGTTTGGCTCTGCCGCCACAGCTACGCCCGCAGCCCAAACAATAGCACCCGCGAAACCTCTGTTCGGTGCCACTCCCGCGGCTACCACTACTGCTCCCGCAACTAGCCAGCCGGCTTCAACTACAGGCACTATGTCTCTCGCTACACCTGCCCCCGCAGCATCATCGGGCGGTGGTTTGTTCGGTGCTATGAGCAATATGGCAACAGCCACCCCCAAGCTTGGAGCATTTGGCCAAACGGCGCAAGCACAAAATGCATCGTAAGTTTACCAGCTATGCAGGCACCATAATACCCACAAGCTAACCTCTCCGGTTCTTCTTCTAGAGCGCAGCCTCAGCAGCAACAGCAGTCTGTCCAAGCAGTGCGGCTTGACATGAATCAGGTTCGCGGCTCCACCAAATTCGAAGACCTCTCCAAGGACGCCCAGGACGGCATCATTAAGATCGATAACATAATATCTGTGATCATGGGGTGGAAGGCTGAGATTGATGGCTTCCTGCCAGCACACGAAGAGCAGATTGCCAGTCTCGGGCACGACGTGATCTATCTTGAACGCAAGTATGCCATGGTGCAACGCGCCGTTCTTGGCGATGACGTAGCCAACATCCAGGAGCTACGCTCCATGAGCAACCAGAACATTGCCGACGCGCAGCTGGCTAGCAAGGCCGTCGACAACCTCAAGCTCCCCATGTCTTATCACGTACCCGGCCTTTGGACACAGCCCACCAACGCCAGTGCAGGCGGTCCTAGTGCTGCGGCTGTTGCTAGCGAACCCGACCTCATCTCGTATTTTAACCGCCACATTGCCAGCCTAAGCGAACGTGATCGCAAGCTCCGCGGGTACATCTCCGAGATTCAGGCCCACATGCCACGCGTCGAGCACGGCTTGTACGAAAAGCTGACCCAGCTCCAGGCGACGCCCGGCATGGGCCATCAGGTTGGAGCGCTAGAACAGATCAAAGGCGTTTTGTTGGACTTGCGCGACGCGATTATCAAGCAAGCGGTAGAGGTTGCAAAGACACGCGAGGCTCTAATGACACTGGAGCAGAAGCTGCTGGGCCGTGAGCGGGGTTGAATAGATGCAAGGGAAAAATCTGTCGGGTCTGGGTATGGAGCACCTAGAATGCATTGGCTCGGGCGGTGATTGAAGGTACTTTGCATTATTTCTTGTTGTCATGATAGCCTTCTTGACCCAAATTGTTCCATTTTTTATGTTTTTATTTTTGGAAAGGTTTCTAAATTCCTTGTTGATTCATTAATGTGGTCGTTTACTTGTTTCTTTTTTGTTGCTTGTCCATGCATTAATCTAGAAGTCTATATGGTGATTATACAAACCCGCGTCATGTAACAAGAATCTGGCCACGATTCCAAGGTCACCGGCGTGCAATATCACTGCATGTATTAATTTTTATCAGAACAGTCTATACATCAAGAATGGCTTGGCAGTAGCCATACGGGGTATTATCGGTTTTAGTATACAGCCTCGCCATCGTCCCCATCGTCCATGTCGTCGTTGTCGCCATCATCAAAGTAACCCTCGGCATCATAGTCACCGCCATCCTCGTCATCGTACGCATAGTCTTCCTCGTCTTCATCGTCGTCGCCTCCGCGGTCCTCGTCATCGTCTCCCTTATGGCCATCGACCGCCTCGTCATCGCCATCATCCAAATTGGCTGCTAGGGCACGCACACGAGCTGCTGCATCGTCTCCTTGCTGTGAGCGATAGAGCTCGTCGGCACTGTGCAGCGACGTGACGTTGCTTAGCTCTAGACGCTTTTCCCTGCGTTTGCGCCGCTGACTGGGCGCACAGTCATTGCCATCGAGCGTGCTGTGGAGTTCTGGGGGAAACAGGTCTTTGCAGAAAGGCTGGGTGGAGAAGTCTGGCAGCGTTCGCTCCTCTTCAACAAAGCGTTGCGAGTAGGTTTCAATGGCAGTGAAGGGGTCTACAGTGGCCTTGCTCTTAATGCAGTAGCGCTTGTTGACCTGGTCTTGGCCGTAGATGCGGCGCGGCTTCAGCGTGTCGTTTGCTGTGGTGCGCTTGCGCGTGTATAGCGGCGTGCTGTGGACTTGTCGACGGAAAAGAAGGAAGTAGTTGATTTGGCGCTGCTCGATTTTGGAGAGACTCTGAGCTTGGGGGACGTCGTATTTCTAGGTAGAGATGCGCGATTTGGTCAGTTGGTATGCTCTACGAGAACTGCTCGCAGGTGTATGCTTGGAGGGCTATGGCAGCAGGCTATACTCACGGGGAACAGATCGCTAGGCCGGCCGTCAATTTCATCACCCATATCCCAAGACGGGCCGCCAGGCATGCGCCGCCCACCAGCGCCGCCTCCACGACCACCGCCTCTACCGCCTCGAGACATTAGTAGGAGGCGGAATAGAGAAGTCGAGAGTTGAGCTTGAAGGGAGCTATTGTACAGGCAGGGAAGAGCGTAGGTGCAGAAGATTTTTAGGAGGAGTAAGAGAGTCAGGCTACTGGGAAGCTCGACAGGAGCCGAAGATTATTTCAATTATTTCTTTTTTTTGCTGAATGCTGCGACTTGAATTAAAGACTGAAAAGGAAAAACAGGCAAAGACAAGACATTGATGACGATGCTATAAAAAAAGGCGGAGAAGAAAAATTGAAGCTCCACGGACGGCAGAATTCCAAACTAGGTAAGAGGGCCCCTCGCCTTGGACGACAACCTTAGGCTCTATTAGCCTGTATTTCCAACTACTACAGGGCTTCCTACAGGGTCGGCTCGGAAAAACAGGGCGCTATTGGTGGGCGCCGTACCTCAAAAGTAGTGCTAGGACTGACCAGTACTCTGATAAATACCTGCTTGGTACAGCTCCCTGGTTACATGTCCAGCTATCCTTCATTAGGTATGCGCATATAAGCACGCCTTCCGTGCCTGATTCTGGGCCGGTCTAGACCTTTGGCTCCTTTGCCAGCCCCTCCATCTCTCCTGTCATGACGCTGAGCCCCCGCTTCCCAAAGGTGTTCTCGTCCGTTATTAGGGTTGGAAATGGTGGCTCGGGTTATCTGTCAAGCTAGCATGTAGCATCTTGATAAATCCAAATACTGTAACTATGTTTCCGCCTCTTCTTCTGCTGCCCCAATCCGCCAAGAGGTCTACCGTTTCTCATCCTCGTCGATTAAGCGCTATTGTACTCCAAATCTGGCCTGCCGTCAAACTCAGCCCTAGCCCAAATTCATCGACTCGCCTCGACCGAATCCTACGCCGTGTTTTCTGGTTTCTTCTGTGTCGTGCCTTTGTCGAGTGATAGTGAGTAAACGATAGGGGCGACGAAAAGAGATAAAAGATAGATAAAAGAAGAGAAGGAAGGAGAAAGCTTGGATTCACTTGGTTGTGCATTTACAGGTTGGTTGCTCCCTGTTTGGGCTGTCTCACGTTTTGTTGTCTAGTACTTGGTATATGTACATACATACATACACTCAGCGACGCCCCTCCTCTTCCTAATTCCGTGCCTCGCCACAGCCGTGCTAGCTGCCATTCTCTCCTCCTCTTTCCCCGCTATCTTTTCCTACTCCTCTCCCGCTCTCCTCTTCCTCCCATGGCCATGGATCTCACCATCAGAACCGCCGGCCGTGATGACATTCTTGACCCATCTCTGCGCACCGGAATTGCCTCCGTAGAAACCCACCTCAACAATGTTGTTAAAGCGACCTGCACTCTAGACCCCGCTGCGATCGATCTGATCTCGCATGGCATCGTCCTATCATCTATGCCCGTATCTTTTATCACCGCCCATCTCTTCAATATCATGCGCCTCGCTATCTCTGCCCTGGCTATCGTTCCTGACGCTGCACCACTATGCAACACCATTCTCGAACCACTGGCGTGCCGTCTGCCTTTTACTGCTATTGCTCCCCTTCTGCAGGACCAGGACCTTGGCCTACTTCTCGGCCTTGAGAGTCACCCGGCTGTATCTCAGCTTCTGCTCAGCATCTTTACCCGCGTGGCCCCCACTGGACGCTTTGAAATGCTGGCTGTATGGCATGCCTACATATCACCGCAACGCAGAAAGATTGTCGAGCTCTGGATGCTTCACCCGAATATCCGCGTCTCACAGGCCGCCGAAGACTGCATTGCTGCTTTTATAGAGGCGGCCTTTGAGCATAAGGACGCTGATGCAATGGCGCTATTCGATGACATTGTGCACCCAAATCCCGATGCAGAGCCAGGCATGATTTCTCTCATCCGGGACATTCTCATGCGGCCTCCACACCTGCCTGACACCACCGGCAGCCAAACCCCCGGAAATGCCGATGCAGCCCCGACATCCCTAACAGACACCAAGACTGCTGATCCACTTACTTCTCTGGGACGAGTGCAGTCTCTGTTACCGCGAATTCTCCCTGCCAACCCCATCGCTATCTTCAAGTCTGAGCTTATGGACCTCGCTCTCACTGTCAATGGCAGCCCTGAAGACGCCATGTTTGTAGACGCTCTCCGTGCAGAGACCCTAGTCCTTTGCCTGCGCGCCCTCTTTGCCATCCAGGTCCGGGACGGGTCTTTGCCCCCCGGTACGATTCGCATGACTTGTGAGGCCCTGCAAAAGGCTGGCGTCACTAATGCCAACGACAAAAATCTGTCTATTGTGGGTGAGATACGGCACAGACTGTCCCGTGATTGGGGGGATGAAGACGACAAGAGATTCCGCCAGTGGGTTGCTCTAGCGTTTGGAATAGACTCATAGAAGCAGAGGGGATGGGATGATCGTGGTGCCATGGCTACATAGGCCTTTAATGTTCATAGTGGCGTATTTTACTAGCAACCAAACTTTCATGTCATATCCCTCCTTTGGCCTAGGAGCTAAGACCCCATGTGAATCCATAAGCAAAACTGCACTGTCGTGATTCTGCTGTACGTATACGTAACACGTATAATTGTAGTACTTGCGGCTACGCAACGTGCTGCTACTAGTGGCTATGAATCAGAACCTAAACCCCGTGAAACAGCAACAGTAATAATTAAAAAAAAAAAGATTTACGAAAAGCGTTTGGTTAGACCTTCACGGCCACTTTGTAGCATTTCACTGGCATCCTCTGTTTTCTAACAAGCTTTTATGTACGGCCTAAACATCACATGCAAAGAAAAGAAAAAACGTGATAAACCCACCGCGAAAGCAAGACTAAAAAACAAAGCCCTTTCCAATATCTAACTCACCAGCCTCTACTCAGCCTCACGGCTCGGTGGGATCATCCCGGTGCATCATATCCATAGCTCCCCCTTCCGCATCCAACGAGTCTTCGTGCTCGTTCTCGCGGTCTATATCCGTCCACACTGTCGCCGTACTTCCACGGCGATCCACCAGCGGCTTGCCTAGATCTGAGATGCCGAGGCCCACATCACCGACACGGCGGAGAACCTGGACTAAAGCAGCACGCAGATCTGAGCTGTTTTTCTTGCATAGTAGATCTAGCGTCAGCGGGTAAAACTCCTTGATGAATGCCGCAAATGGCTCACGTGGGAACATGGCGTATCCCTCTAACACTTCCACTACAACAGGCCTCCACGCCTCAATGTTGCGGTGCTGGCTTTCTTCCTCAAGCAGAATGTAGCCCTTGATAATGTCCTTACACAGCGGCATCAACGCAGATTCGATATCCTTGCGGTTCTTAGCACGCTCGGGCGAGTTGTCGGCATACATGCGGAACAAAATTGAAATGTATGTAGCCGCAGATCCAGATTCTTGCTTGAGAAGATTAGGAGGCTGGCGCATAAAGCCCTCTCGCCAAAGCCGCATGCGCAGGTCGCGGTCGTTGTTGAACTTGTGGGCAAAAAGAAACGAGGACTTTAACAGGGCCATCAGTCGTAACAGCTCGGCTGAGGGAATCTGGGCATAGACGGCATCATTGCTGAATAGCTCGTTGACTGTCTCAATCATGAGAAGCTGCACCACACACCGCGATATTATCCGGTTGAAAAAGCGTCGACGAGCGGCAGTAACGACGGGCTGCGGCTGCTGCAGATTGGATGACGGCTTGTAGTCTTCTAGAATTGGCGTCCTAGCCTCTTCTAAGGAGGTGAGCTCACTTTCGTCTACCCCACCTCCAGTGTTTTCATCAGATGCATCACTGTCCTCTTTGCCATTTATCTTGAGAGACTTCTCGTCAACAGCAGATGGGGGAGACTCGGAAGATGTAAGAGGACCGGAGAAATCATAGCCATTAGTCAGAGGCGTCAGTGTCGTAGCCGAGTTTAGCGTATTCGCCGAGAAGAGCTCCCGGGCTGTCGTCCGCTCGAACAGCTCGCAGAAGGCACTGACAATCAGTGACCAGTGTTCCAGGGTAAACTTGGTAACGTTCTTGAGAATCAGCTGCTGCAGGCAGTTGCCACCAATACGCGAAATAGTGTCATGTTCCTGGCATATACATAGTGCAAGTAACTTAAGGAATCGGTCCAACATGTACTCGAGAGAGTCGAAGAAATGCGTGAATAGAGAAATCAAGTTGCGCAACGCTTGGATCATAGTAGTCGATAGCCACACAGACATCTCTTCATGGTTGAGAGCATTAGTCATCTCAGGTTGCGATCTGAGCACCATGAAGATGGGTTCCAATTGTTGGCGCCACAAGATGTCCCAAAAGTCGGGGTTAAAGTTGTCACCGTATTTAGACAAGGCCTGGAAGAAGTATTCCAGGGCATTAGAACGCACCTCCAGGTCTTCGCCAGTCATAAGTACATCATGGAAAGCAAACAGGATAGGGAACCAGAAGCCCTCCTCAGCTGAAGTCCCGGGTCCGGGTGAGCCCTGGCCGTTCTTTTTGCTGCGGGATAACGGACACTCAGGAGTCTTTTGCAAGCGGGGGATGATAGACTTCAAAGCCTCAAGGGCCTGAAGGCTGCGCTTCTGGAACCTCATGTTCTTCGAGAACTCGGTCAGACAAACAACCAAATCAGTGAAGGCGCCCTGGGTGATGACAACACTGAACTTGGACTTGTACACCAAAGTGACATTTTCGAAGGCTAGGCTCACAATGCTCTCGTGTGGCTCACGGGCAGCAACGGTGAACACCCCAAACATGGTTCTCCAGCCCGACTTGATGTTGTCACCGCGGGCCTGGATCATCTGAATTAGACATCTCAAGACCAGCTCCTTAACAGCAACATTCTGTGTATTAGAGAGAACATGCTCAAACGGCTTCAAGAAGTCCTTTTGGAACTTGAAACCCGCAAGTTCCTCAATCTCCATGAACCGCATTGATAGTTGCCGTAAGGAGTCCAAAGCCGAAAAGACAATGGCAGTATTTGCGTGACAGCCAACAACATTGAAATGCTCGCCAAGGACATCCCAAATGTGCGTCCATTCAATACGCACACGCGTCATGTTGTAGTAACTGATCTCCACGATCTTCTGTAGACTGTATGTCCGTGGAAAATCGTTGGATCCCGAAACCTTGATCTCGTCCCAGCTGACCTCGGTCAGCGCTCTGGCAAAATGCACAATGGCATCGCCAGACAACTTAGCAGTGTTGGTAAAGATCCTATCAACGCCCTTGACTACTTCGTCCGATCTACTCTCGGCAGCAATCTCCATCGACAAGCCCTGGCTAACAGGGCCAGTTCGTGATGAGATAGTTGGTCTTCGGGTGGAGGAGATTGAAGCCCTCGAGTCGCTTCCGTCCCGGGGAGAAGCCAAGAATCGAGCCTTGGATACATCTGGCACGGCATTTTCATCCACACCCTCGGTAATCAGTTGCAGTCTGTCAAGCTGGCTGATGCACATGAGAATGTCCTTCCATGACCCCTTCAAGAAGTTACCTTCGGTTTGGCCTAGCTCTAGAATTACCTTGAGGGCCTTGACGTTCTTGGCCATGATTTCATGGGGATTGTTGAGGTTTGTGGCGTTCTTGATGGCAGACATAAATGCCTCGCGCGGAGTAGAAAGATCAAACAGGCATGCAATCTTGGTAGCCATCTTCATCCCCTCTAGACACAGCTTATTAACCTCGATGTTTTGTGCCTTTTGTAGCTGGCTTGAAAAAGCCGAGAAAAGCGACATCCATGTAACTTCAAACATTGGGCCGACGTGCTTTGAGGAGATAGCAGGGATGAACTTGTTGCCGGTTTTAGCATTGCGACGCTCATTCTTGAAAAGGTTGCGGAACAGCTGCTCGGAGCGATGTGAAATCTCTTCAGACTGCTGGAGATGGGCCTCGCGAGCAAGATCACGTCCAACATTAGAAAAGCCCTGGACCAGACCAGCAGCAAGCCCAGAAGGCTGGCTATTGACAATTCCTGCAGCTGCGGCAGCCTCGCGTTCGCTATTTAGTACAATCTCATTATTGGCAATCTCGTCAAATATGGCGATGAGATACTCGTCCGGCAAGTCAGCGTTGTCGTTGATGCCACGGTTGTTTCGAATAAACTCTTCTTTGCTCATGCGCTTAGCAATCTTGCTGCTGTGCTGATCAGTGTTAAGCATGATGACAGAGTATGCCAGAACATAGGCTGTATCAGCATTTGCAAAGGCATTTGGATTTCCAGTGACATAACGCTCGGCAAACTTCAGCATAAAGCGATCAATTTTCTGGGCTTCGCCCGGCAAACGGAACGACTGAAGGAAGAGGCGCAGGGCATCAACAAATCTCTTCTTGTTGAAATCCATACTATCGACAAAAGCGTGCATGATGTCTATATTAGTTTGATCACCTTCTCCAAGGAACTCGCCAATCATGGTCTTGTCCAGTCGGTCATCAGAGAGCAGGAACTTGGCAATATCCAGAGGGGAGTCGCTGGGGATAAACCTCTCTGAGATAAGGGTCTTGATTCCCTTTTTTGGCTTAAAGTTGAATAGCTTAATAGCATTGGTCATAGCAGTTTTCCGTGCCTTTTCCTTCTCCAACTGATCAGGGTCATCGTCCAAGATAGGAGTCGAGGGCGTTATGGGTGTTTCAAGTTTATGGTTGGAGTTGCGCTCGTGAATGCTCGGATCGATAGAAGGCCTTGTATCAATCTCAATAGATGGCCGAGCATCTGCACCCTCGGAGGTAGGCTCTAAATCTTGTCTTAAAGGCTCAGACCAGTTCACGAGTGATCTGAGAGATTCTACCAAGGCCTCTAAGCACACGCGTTTAATAGCATACTCCTTGGGAACGTCGGTTTCTACGTCTTCTTTGGGTGCCATATGGGCCGCTGAAAGCTGGGGTGGTAGAATTGTGCGAAGTTGCCATTCGGTTGGCGGAGTAATCTTGCCGTTTTTCTCCTCATAGAGCTGCTCTTGAGCCGGCGTGATAACAATCTGGCTAATGGCGAACCGAGAGAGATCCTCGATAATGCCCTGAAAGAAGTTTTCAACGTCGCGCCCACAGTCATAGTTGAGGTAAAACTCGACAAGGGCCCGAGGGTCGGCGCAAAAGCGGCATAGAATATTGACGACCGTGAGTTTCTGGGATGCGGGCGCCGTGCGTCGGTTGAGAACAGCAAGATATATTTCGTGGAGGAAGACTTCAATTTCTTTCTGTTGTTCAGGGTATTTTGCTTGCGTCAGTTGCGATCTCTTCCTATGGTTTTCTATTGGCAAGTCTTTTTTTTTTTTACCAACTTACCTTGAAGGGCTCGCGCATGAACTTGATCATGAGCCAGAATATCTCTGCACACACGTCGAATACCTTGTCTATAGAACTAGCTCCATTACGTGTGATGCTCAGACAGAGATAGTACTTTATCGCCTGCAAAAACGACGTTGACTCAGTCCCCACGGAGTTGCGGATGGTGCATAGAGGCGATATAAATACGGATAGGTTGTTGTTTAGTAAAGTATGCAACAGGTGCAATGACACTAGTTTCGAGCGCATTGCTTGGCCTCTAAAGTCAAACAACTGATCAGGTGCCAGCACCTTGGTCGACAGTTTGCAGAATGACCGGAAGACAAGGTATGCATCACGGATGTAGACTTCATCCTCGGCATCCAGAGTCTCATTATCCTCGGCCACATCACTAAGCGCAACTTCTGATACGGAACGCCCACGCCGAGGTTCCGGCTTAAGTCGCGAAACCATTGTAGAGCCATCGCCGACGTGGGAATCGTCAAAGCTCTTGTGGTGCTCCAAATCCTTGAGCGTCAGTTTGGTAGCTTCGTTATCTTCTTCTTCCTCTTCCCCATCTTGTATTTGCTGGCTATTTGCGGAATCAGCGGAGTCATCGAGAGTGCCGTGACTGGCAGTTTGACGCAGGTTACTCAGACTGAGACGGGCTTCCTTCATGTTCAGTCGGGTCTTAACCCGCTCAAACACGGTACCGACCATCTGCGTCAGTGTTCCCTGTGCTACCTGCTGATTGGCGGTATTGCGAGACAATAAGAATACATTGTAGACCTGGCGGACAGCCTTCAGCAGGCCGGCGCCGTGCACGACAATCTTATCATTGAGAACAGCAGAAAGCAAGCTCTTGAGAATCTGCAGCTGGATCTCGGGTGGTGTTTGGTCGCCCTGGAAGCAATCGCAAATGGTATCAATGGCACGCTCGATCAGCGACACATTGCTGTGTGTAGGGAGTGGCGACGGTAAGGCCGTTTCTGGTGTTGGTTGTTCGGCAGGCTTATCCGGGTTTTCGGGGTCGATATTGACGGGTTGGGCATCGGCATCCGCCACAGTGATAGAGGGTGTAGCAGTAGAGGAAGGCACGGATAGAAATGAGTATGATATGAGTTTGCCAATGCAGTCGAGGGCTGTTGTGGTGACTTGGATATTCGGTGACTTGGAAGCGAGCTGCAATGGCGCAAATATGAGCTCGGCGTCGGGGAATTGAGGATCGCTGGCTTTGATAGCCTCGAGGGCAGTCTTGACCGACTCGGCAAGCTGTTTATTACGCTGGGCTTCTTTAGAGGCCGCGATGGCATCCAAAGAGGACACCACGAACTTGAGGGAGTTCATCGCATCAAGAAGGGCGAACAGCTGGGCTCAAGAGGAGGACAGTAGCCATTCGACGGGGGAGGGCGGGAACCAAGGATATCGAGAGAGGAAGGGAAAGGAGCAATGGAGAAGCAAAGGAAGCGGAAGCGGAAGCGGAAGCGGAAGCGGCAAGCTTCGAATATGAACGGGCGACAACGCTTCGATGAATGCGTGATATCGAGGTTTTAGTATAGTGGCTGCTTGTATAGTAGGTATCAAGATGCTAGTGTTTCAAGGGTTCTAAGAGGCCAAAGGCCAGTTCGAGAAAATGGATACGAAGCTTGATAATCTCAGCTAAGGGCAACTCTCATCTGATTGGTGCACTAGAACAAGCAAATAAATAGCAGACAAGACAGAAAGAGAAGCCGTGGAGGTTGACAGGTAAATCCAATTAATTAGTGACACGCAACACCAAAAGAATGAGGCTGAGAAAGGCAGACAAAAAAAGAAAGAAAGCCGTTAGACAACAAGCTTCAATAAGAATGCGCATTCAGGAGACAATCAGGAAGTCGGTCTATTCAAAGTCACTCAGTGCTTTGTGGCAGTGTGCACAGGCTGCATCTGCCGAAGCTTCAGTGATGCAGCGCTGTGCCTCCAGCATATTCTCAGCGACTTAGTGGGGGCTACAGGGGGGGAATGGGGCTTATGTTGTCATGTAGTCTCCGATCAAGGCCCCCAGAAAGAACAGCAACGCAGCAATGACGCGCAGCTAGCTATAGTTTAGCGGGGCATTTGTAATTAGGGTTGGCAGCAGCCCAGACCAGGAGTAAGCCGCTTGATACATCAACGAAATCCTCTCCTCTATACGCGGTCAAGTGTTGAAAATGAAAACAAAAAACTAGTTCGTGTTGACTGCATAAACAAAACGCTATGAACTGAGCATAACAGTGGCAAAAGCAAACAAAAAGACACAGCTAACTGGTGATAACCATGAAATATCAAGCTAAAAAGATGAGAAGATTGTAAGAAAAAGAAAAATATAAGAAAAACAAAACTCCATGTAGTGTAAGGTGATATACAAGACAAAAGAAATTCGTGCAAGTCATGTCGTCAGTCGTATATTGCAGAGCCTTGCTCTCGGCGCCGAGAAAAGAGACATGCGAAGAGGGTGAGGGGGGGGAGGGATATAAAGTTTAAGAGAAGTATAAAAAAGTACAAACAAAGGAAATGGAAGAGAGGGACAGGGAGAAGCGCTGCCGCAAAACTAAGCAGCAGTAGAAGTGATGGGCAGTGTCATGGAACGAGTCTGCAGCCTCCCCAGACGGCTGTTTTGTATCAGAGAGCCGTCGTCAGTAGTGGAATCCTGAGCCGGCATACCGATTCCAGAGTCGTTAGCAATGCTGTGAGAACGAGAGCTTCTAATGCTCTTCTTCTGGCAGAAACCGGAAAGCTTCTTCATGACTGTGTATAAGGGAACAAAAGGGGCATAGGTCAGCTAAGGATGGCTCTTCAACAAAACAAGACAAAAAAAAGCACACGCGTAAATATGCCCGTCATGGCGTTGAAAACACAGCCTCGGCGTCTAGTAGTTTTGGTGCGGGTACGAGGTGGACATTGGTGCCGATCCAGAGGGCAAAGGAAAGTCTGGCGAATGCATGGGCATATTAGGAGAGACCCCCCCGATAATGGTGCCCTCAGTACTCGCTACGGAGGGCGCAATCGACGGGGCCATGGACTGCCGCCGAATTATGACTGAGCTTCTCCGCAGCGTGCTAGGCGATCGGTTCAAGCGGCCAATGAACGAACTTTCCGAGTCCTGTTGAGAGACGGGGAGTGGACCCGTGGCTTGAGGCAATGGGCGAACCATGACGGGAATAGATTGCGTATTGGGAGGCAGGGCGTGGTTGATAGCAGAGTTGGTGACTGGCGTTGCAGGCATGGCAGAAGACATGGTGGCGGCAGCTGTGGTGGTAGTTGTGGCAAAGTTCGGGTCCGGGTGTCCTGGAAAGGCTGGACCTGGGCCGCGGGCCGATGTGGAAGAGCACATACCATCATGGGAGAATCCGCTTATTCGACTCTGTACAGCCTGGCGAGAAGACGGGCGCGCGGGCCGCACGCCCGAAGCTGCCGAGCCAGTAGGCTCTAGTTGCGCACCAGGTGGGATGCCACCGCTGGTGCTAGGTACTGGATTGGACGAAGAGGTAAGCGGGCGGCGTTGACCAGAGGAGGCATCAATGGTTCGGCGTCGTGGTATGAAACCACTAGCGGCATTGGAAGCGGCGTTTCGCTCTGCACGTGCAGCTACTACACACGCCTGAGACTGAAAGAGGGCATGGCCACTGAAGCAGATCTCGTCGCCGAAATGGATTTGCGGGAATAGCACAGCAATTGGACGGTCGAATTCGGGCCCGGTCAGGGCCATGGCTGCTGCTTGCTGCTTCTGCAGATTCTCATCCAGAGTCAATGAAGAGTACCTCTCACGAGCATCCTCGGAAGCGAGCCAGCGCTGTTCGGGCGAATCAACCATGGCACGAGCCAGTTGCGACCCGCGCTGCATCTGTTGCCAGATAGCCATTGCCCGCTGCATGAGCAAGGTGAGTCCCTCCTTAAAGCTCTTACCAGCTTCCGAGTCAGGGTCAAGCCAGGGCCGGAGCAGGTTGCATAACTCGGTGGCGGTAGCGGTTGGCAAGTAAGCAACGTCTGGAAGCTTGTCGGAAACTATAGCTAGCTGGCAGCGTATGGCTTGTGCTTGATCAGCATGCTCCTGGTCCATCCACTCCAAAATCTTGCGCATAGATTCAAATCCAACATGGGAGGCTTCAGGGACGTAGAATTGCCGGAAAATGCATGTAGACAGTTTGTACGAGATAAGAGCCTCGACTAGGGCAGACCGAAGGTATTGCGCGGCCTTGCTGTTTGACTGAACCTGTGGGAAGCTCCACAGGGAGCCAGGGAGATCAGTGAGTTTAATCTAAAGAGAGACAGGGAGTTGTGTTAGTGGCCGAAGAGAAGCACGGTTTTAGGGCAGAGAGAAAGGGAGGGACTCACAGTAGGAGTAGGGAGTTCGCGGCTGAAGAAGTTCCAAGCTAGGTCATGGAAGCTGTTATCCAAATCGCGGAATTTATCGGCACTACGAAGAAGAGGTTAGTAAAAAGAAAAAGAAAAGGAGGGGCATACAAGGGAGAGACGCGAGGGGGGACTAAATGGAAGAGGGAAAGGGAGAGAAAAGGCTAGACTTGCATATCTTTGGTGTCAAGAGTAAGCATGCCGAGACGTGAATGGCTCTTTTCGTAGCGCTTCTTGTACTCACTGGCTTCTTTAGCCTTGAGATTTAATTTGACCATCAGACCTGTAACTTCGGAGCTCAGGCTTTTGGCATTATTAGCGAATTCTCTGTCTTTGGAGGCGCATTTGTCGTGTTCAGCTGTGAGCTGGGTTAGGCTGGAGGTCAGCTTTAACATGGCGTCAGTGGCATTTTTAAGCTCTTCTTCCAGCTGCTTGACGCGAGCCTGATCTCTAGCATGATTACGGGTGTCAGTATCCCACTGAGCGTAGCGATTCTCAAAAGCGGCCATGAGCGATTCTTTTGTGAAGACAGCCGTATCTCTCTCGGTGCGTAGCTTGTCCATTTCTTCCTCAATATTTTGATGCGACTCGGTAAATTCGCGACGCGCAGCAGCAACGGCATCTTCGATTTCTTGGGCGCGACTAGCTGCAAACTCCTCCCGGTCCTTTATTCTGGCCTGGTTGAGCTCCTCGATTTCCTTTATCTTGGATGCGCGGATGTCCTCGAGCTCCTTTGAGCGCGTAGTCTTGTAGGACTCTAGTTCCTGTTCTTTGGTTGTCCTGAACGTCCTGACCTCGAGATCCTTTCGCGCTTTGTACGCGTCGATTTCGTTGGTTTTGCTGGTTTTGAAATTCTGCAGCTCCCTCTCCTTTGTCTCCTTGAAGGTTTTGAGCTCCTTGTCCTTCTTTTCCTTATATGTTGCGACTTCACGCGTCATGTGTTCGCGAAGCGCGGTGAATTCCGCATTGGACGCTTCTAGATGGCCTTTGAGCTCAGAAATCTCAAGCAACATTTCGTCCACCTCGTCCAGCTCGTTTTGTCTACCGCGCACCTCGTCGACTGTGGCGATAATTGACTGCAAGATAGCCTTGAGCGAGCGAGGTTTTGGCGCATTCTGGCTGGCCGCTGCTGACGCGACATTGGTTCCGGGAGAAGCAACGGCCGCCGATGGCGGTGGTGGAATGGCGACAATGGAACCCATGGGCGGGGTTGTAGTGCGCGAAATGGGCGCAGAAGGTGTGCCAGTTGCCGCAGCTAAATCAGTTACGGAGATGGATGGAGTGACAGATGACGGGGCGCGAGGCGCATTGGATGTTTCATGGGTGGCTGAAGTGGGGCTAAAGGAAATTGAGCTGGGTGGAGATGGGCCCATGGTGGAAGTGGCAGTTGTAGAAAATGGCCTGGACGTGCTGGGGGCGGTAGAAGTTCGGGAAATTGGCCGAATCAAGGGAGAGGGCGCGGAAACAGCCGACGACGACGAAGTCGGTCTGCTTTGCGATGCAGAAGACATGGAGCCTGATTTCCTTTGGGCCTGTGTCTGCAACGGGTGTGTCACGATAGGGGGCGGCGATTTTGCAGTTGTAGGCGCAAGTGCAGGCGATATAGGGGCGTTTTCAGGGCCCGACATAACTCGATGCAGCCGAGAGAAGAATGAAGATGGAAAGAAGAAGGAGGTAGGAAAGGAGGAAATCCTTGGGATGGTAGAGGAAGCTTCCAGCAGAATATTTATCGTTGAAAGGAAAAAGGAGAGGACGATAAAATAAGACAGCAATTATATTGATATAATCGACAACCCAGAGAGAATCGCTTCCTAAGCGGCAGGGCAGCAAGGCAAGAACGAACAAGGAAGGAGGTAGGTAGGCAGGTAGGTCTTTGGGCGGTGTGAACCCAAAGGAACAGACATGGAAAGATCAAAGAATAAGAAGAAGGTGCGATTAGGAAACTGCCTTATTGACTGTGCGTTCTTTCCCGCTTACGACTTCTTTCTGGCGTGTGTAAGTGTAATGCCGTCTTCAATACGAAGCATGAATGTCGAGACAGAATCGTTTAAACGAGGAAAAGGCTGGACGGCCGTGGCGCACAATACCTGAGCATCAGTCGTCTTATATATACACTGGAAACAGGGCTCAAAAAGAGTCCGGCCCGTACAGTAAAATCACCTGTCGTTCTTGCGTTCGACTCTGGACCAACAGCGTGCATGTTATTTTTCCCTGCTCCTCCTGCTCCTCCTTCTCCTCTTTCTTCTCCTCCTCCTTTTCCTCCTCCTTCTCCCCATCCCCGCCCTCTTAATCCAACACCTCGCACCAGCCAGCGATATCTTTGCCCTGGCCTGTGCCCCCGTCGCCCGAGCCAAGATTACTAGCCTGTCGTGAGCGCGGCAGTTTCTTGCTTGTTCCATCTCTATCCGTCCTTATTGTTGCTTTTGCTTTTCCTTGTCACCCTGTTCCTTCCCGGCCACCTAAGCAGCCCTCTTTTGACCACAACCTAATGGGCTGGTATTTGCGTATGTATGTCCAAACATAAACGCCAATACGAGTGCATATACACCTATCGTTTGGTATGACTGATTGCGCTGGCCATGAAAGCTGGCATAAGCCCAGCCCAACGCAGCACAGCACAGCACAGCACAGCACAGCACAGCACAGCACAGCACAGCACAGCACAGCACAACGCAGGGCTATGCCTTGGGTTTCTGTCTTGTGCTTGGCGCTTTTCTCTCTTTCTAATTGTGCCAGTGAGGTCGAGTAGCTTTTTCAAGGCCTGACAAGCCGGCCTACCCGCTTGCAGACCCAACGACCCCAGGTTGAGCTCGTGTGTGCTGTCTTAGTAGCGCCCTCGATGCTCCCTTTCCTTCTTCTTCGTTCTTTTGCCGCTTGCATGCATTCTCACGTGCCGTATGACTCCCATGTAGGTACGTACATATGTCTATCCTCGGGAAGATAAAATGTTGGCAAGTACTAGGCAGGTATAAAGTAAGAAACCGGAGACGTAGGAAGACACTTGATTCCTACCCAACCCTCAGTGCTTGGTAAATGCCCTGCATGTTCCATGTCTCAGTCTTCACCACTACTAGCCATGGCCAAAAATCAGAGGTCATAACCATCGTCATCGCTGTCACTACTGTTTACTCTGCTGCAGGTCGACGTGGCAAAGAATCAATCTAGCTCATCGTTGTAGGACCGCAGGAACTGCAGCTCTTGCTTCCGCAAAACGCACTCCTTTCTCTACCTTTGCACCTCAGCAGCAAATTTTCTGCTCCTATTTCTCCCGTGTGTCATATTCCTAGACCGACAAAGATCGACCGCCTTCCCAGTCCTATAAGTCTGCTTGTCCTAGTTCTCCTTTATTGACCGGCCTGGAGAGCAGACCTGGGTAGCTAGCTTTGGTGAAGACACCGCTGCCCTGGCCAGCTCGGTATGGCCCTTAGATGACAGGCTTTTTAAACGGAGTCGTTGACCTAAAATCCCAGTCACCAGCACCATATTTTGCCTCCCTGTTCTGATCCAAACCCAACGCAACGGCTTTCCCACCTGAACTGAATACTGCCCAGGGCTTTTTTGTACCTGTATTCTTTCCCTTTCTTGTCCACACCAAAGAAATGCCCCCAAGCTGGCTCATATTGTGTGGCTGACCTGAGTCCCCTGCCTGGAAAAAAAAAAAAAAAAACCAGACAAACCCTGTAGTTTAGGCCGCTATTTCTCATGTTATGCCATGCTCATCGAGGCTTTTAGCCCTGTCCATGGCTAGGAAGCAAAAAAGTCTCATGATAGTACCACTTGCTCGCCAATGTGCTGTTTTGTTCCCAGTTCTCCAAGCATATCTAGCCCAAGGCAAGGACGTAGCTAGCTACATACACGAGCACTTCCACCTAGCTCCCGCTACCCCATCAGCCTGCAGACCAAAGGAAAATAAACTTTACTTCATTTTTCTAGCGTTCCTTTTTATCCTTCGCAGCGAGAATCCTGCTGAGTGTATAGATTACTGTGCAAGGCAGCATTGGGTATTATGGCTCACTTACACTGAGCTAGCGCTTATAACAACGCCGCATCTTGGCTTTGAGCCCATGTGACTTGCGCCAAAACTTCCGGTGAAACATTGCAGACCACAATGACGGTGGGGAGTAGGCAATAGCCATGTACTTCTATGCATACAGAGCAGGGCGATCTATATGAGGATGTATATTGATACATGCAGTGTGATACATACCTTTATGATATCTGATGTTTACCTGTCTCTACGCTGGGCAACGGCGGGCAGAGCTACTCACTTGCATTTTGTTAGTATCACGTGAAATTCTGTGCTTACGGCGGTCACCTTCGAGTCTGAATAACCCTTCGCTTTGTTCGTGGTAAAGGGGCTACATTTAGATCCGTAGTATCACTGTCTCTCATGCAGGTATGTACGTCATGTCACGACTTGTACAACGCCATGGTTGAGCCCTGGCCTCTCCTATTTTAGACTCCTAAAACATGCTACCCTAATTCATCCCTTGTGTGTATTCCACCCCCCAGCGATCCACATCTCTGGGGCTCAAAGATTGCACCATCCCTTTGGTCCCTTGCTCTCCCTGCGTCGTAAAGGCGAAGCTCACCATGTTTCTTCCCTTTGACGCTACATCGACAGCAGCTCAGCCTACTGTTAATGCCTAAAATGTCATCTCGCGTTGTGCTTGACCAAAAGAAAACACTGTCATCCAGCCCTTTACCTGATTAGTTGTTAGGGTGCATCTCTCTCCTCGTGCAAGACAGTGCTATATCGAGCACGCACTAGACCATAACACTCAATAGTAGCAGAGTCCTTGGCCAAAAGGGCAGCTCGGTGGATAGTGGTCCTTGTTACTCTCTCCCTTGGTCTGGATCACGATAGGCTAAGACGAACAGGACGAGCCCATAGCGTCCCTTGGGGACAATAGCTGAGATGACACGAATTATAAAAGACGAAGACACGCCGTTGTGGCTACGATAGCAGCTCGTTTCCGATGTTCATCTTGCCACAATCTCCCATCAGGTCCTCCATTTTTTCTGCCCTAGCCTAACAAGCCAGCTATTTTCGGTACATCACACAAGAGACAATGAGGATTACAGGCCTTTTAGCAATATGGTTTGTTTCTGTGGCTACCGCGCGCAGTGTTCCGCGGTATGCTACAGTTGTTAGCTCGTCTTGTGCGGCTAAGCAGCAGTATGACTTTATCATTGCCGGAGGTGGCGTATCGGGTCTCACGATATCAGACCGCCTCACAGAAGACCCGAACGGTAAGTGCACGAAGCATACAGCCCTTTGGGCAGCTGACTGGCTGACTGCCAAATCACAGTGAAGGTTCTTGTAATTGAGTCTGGCCCGTTTGACAAGGACGAAGACAGTGTCTTGATTCCTGGCAGCTTCAACCCGGCCGCCTATTTATGGCTCCCACTGGAGAGCACCCCACAGGTGGGACTCAACAACAAAACCTTTACTACCCCAGTCGGCCGGGTTGTTGGCGGGGGCTCTGTGATCAACGCCATGGTGTACATGCGATCAAGTGCCTCGGAGTATTCCGACTGGGACTCGATCGGGGCCGAAGGCTGGACGTGGGAAAACATGCTTCCGTATTTCAAGAAGGTAAGACTATTCGCCGCTACTGTCTTGACGCTCAGTATACTAATGAGATTTATAGAGCGAGAATTTCACTGCGCCAGATGCTCGTTATGCTGCGGAGGCGAACATTTCATTTGTTCCTGAGGTCCATGGCACCGACGGCCCGGTGCAGGTGTCGTATCCTAACTATTATTTCCCTGGCAGTGCCATCTGGTGGAATTCAGTCAAGAACCTAGGCTTTCCGATCATTGCGGATATGAATGCGGGCCATCCCATAGGCCTTGGCTGGTTCACGACGCTCTCGGACTTTACTAACCGCACACGCTCTCACGCAAGACTGAACCACTATACCCGCGTCATTTCTACACGACCCAACTACCACATTCTTCCCGAGACTACTGTTGCGCGAGTCTTGTTTAACAGAGCTAAAAAGGCGGTTGGTGTGCAGTACTTGCCAAGTGCTGGCGGCTCTCCCAAGACTGCCCTAGCCAAGAAGGAGGTTCTTTTGGCCGCTGGCGCCGTACACACGCCCCAGATTCTGCAACTCTCAGGCGTCGGCCCTGCTAAGATCCTCAGCCAATTCAATATCAGCGTCGTTTCGGACCTTCCCGGTGTTGGGCAAAACTTCCATGATCAACCCAGCATCATCCTACCGTATAACACTAGTAACAATGTGTGGCCTAGCATAGCTTCCCTCAACGACCCGGACTTTGATGCGGGGGCACGCGAGCAGTACCTGCGCAACAAGACCGGTCCATATGTGCTCACACGAGGCCTTAGTACAAACTATCTTCTTCCCACTCTGTGCAATGTCACTACCAAGTGCCACGATATTATCGCCGAGGCTCGCGCTGCGGATCCTAGCAAATACCTCCCTGCTGACGTTCACCCTACAGTACTAGAGGGTTACAAGGCCCAGCGCGAGGCAACCCTTAAGCAGCTGGCTGGCAGTGACGTAGCTGTCAGTATGATCCATTGGGACACTGCCGACTCGGTCCGCATGTACTTTCTCAAGCCCTTAAGCCGCGGCGAGATCAACATTGTCTCAACCAACCCACTATTACCGCCCAGTATTAACTTCAACACCTTCTATGATCCGATTGACGCCACTTTGGCGGCCGAGAGTTTCAAGCTTAATCGGCGTATCATGTCCCAGCCAGGAATGCAGGCTCTTGGGTTGCAAGAGGCAGTACCATTTGGCGAGACTGTGGCTACGGATGATGACGCCGCTATCAAAGCTGCATTAACACAAGTGACTGACCCCAGTGCTGCCCATGAGTGCTGCACAGCAGCGATGCTGCCTCTGAGCAAAGGCGGGGTAGTAGACCCCAAGATGAGGGTCTATGGAGTCACGGGCCTGAGGGTCGTAGACGTGTCGTTTTGGCCACAAACGCTAGCTGCCGCCCCAACAGCAACTACATATGCAACGGGCGAGAGAGTAAGTTTGGCTGCAGCAAAAGTCCCCGTTGATATTATGTGCCATGACTAATGCTTGCGTGCAGATTGCTGATATTATCAAGGCTGCTTACGGCCTTGGCTCTTCCACGTACTAATAACCCGACTGAAGGTGTGCTCCCTGTACATATATACCTACATACATTGACACATACAAAACGCCTAGCTACTAATGTATATCACCCCCTAATATACTTGAATATATATGAACATATTTCTGCTTTTGACCTATGGCTCTGGAATAAGTGTCCCTTCCTACCTACTCGTATATGCTTGGTAGTCTCCATGTCTCCCTTAAAAGTCTTTCGGAGTTTGTAAGGAGAAGTCCGATCCTCTGTTCCTCCAGACTGACACAGATTTTTTTTTTCAACTTTTGGGTATTCTTGTATTGGAGTGCTTAACGAGGGGCTGCGTTGGTCTGAATAATTCGTGATTTTCGAGTCCGCCTATTGCTGGCACTGCAAGCTTACAAGACAAAGCTGAAAGCCTGGTGCCACATTTGGACGGGGCGGAACTATTGTAACACTAGCGATGTGCAGAAAGACCTTTCGATCCCGCCATTCACAGGCAAGCTGGGCGTAGGTATTAAAATCACGCCTTTTCTAACCGAGCTTCTCACTTGTGACGGCCTTGACAACTGGCCAACTATGCGACGTACTACAAGCCCAGCACCAATGCCAGCCAGGATGCCAAGACAATGAGAGGGTAGGGGGACCTGTCCACCAAGACAAGATGCTCAGCTTGGAGACTTTTACGGATGTCTTACAGCATGCGGAGGAGCAAAAAGAACGTGGGAGTGCAGCGCAACAACAAGGTTAAAAATGGAAGCAAAACAAGCGAGGACTGTACAAGAGCCAAGGACAGCCTACATATAAAAGGGCCACCACGCAATCTCTTGCACCTCATTCACACCCTAAATGACGTGATAGCCAAGAATTTTGCTTTGTTCTATTTCTACTGTTTCTTTCGACCGCTTCCGCCCCCCCCCCCCCTCCTCTTTATCTACTGCTACCATGTCTACCAGACCCACCAACGGCGGCGCAGCCGAGAAAGATGCCAATCCCCGGGTTGTGCCAATGCGAGTGATTGTTTGTAGTCTCATGAGGACAGGCACACTTAGTAAGCCTTTTTGATACGTACATGATTAGAGGTTGCCACTCTTCGATTTACTAACTTGAGGCAAAGGCATGCGGGCTGCCCTGCGTGAGTTGGGAATCCACGACGTATATCACATGCAGACTCTTGGCAGAAGTGCCGAAGAGGACATTCCTCTGTGGACACGGGCCATCGAAGCCAAGTATCACGGCAAGGGCAAGTTTACACGCCAAGACTGGGACGAGCTTTTGGGTGGGCATCAGGTGAGTTGAGAACCCCCTTGGGAATAGCCGCCATAGTTGATGTGTCGGTCATTCTCGAAACAAGGCGATGAGGAGGACCCCCCCCCCCCCCCCCCCCCCCC
>MKGM01000157.1:0-54284 GCA_002018265.1 Ceratocystis harringtonii | reverse complement strand
CCCCCTCCCTCGCTCGGTTTTCGGTCTGGTCTGGCTTCAATAGAATGAATGGGCTTCAGGTTATATGCATGTATACGGCGACAAACTATTATAATTATTGCCGATGGCGTTGTCTAGATTCAATAGAATATTGCTTTTCGTACTTATATTATTGCTTTTCAAACTTGATACTACTAGCAGTCTGATGCCGGCACCCCGGTAATTAGAAGCAAAGCCACAGGCTCCAACTTGCAAATCACTCCACGGAGCCTTGGTGACCATAGCAGAACGTTTCAGCTTCCCTTCACTTGAAGAACATAACACTTCCTGGCCGGGTGATAGGCCATGCGCAACTGAAATGGTCTTGTTTAAAACCAGCCAGCCCGGCTCTGTCGTTGGGGGCTGAGTGGCTATTCTATCCATCGGCCGTCTCTAGACTTGCAGGCATGGGCTACAGCTCGACGTTACAGCCATGGTTGCTGCCACAGGCCGTTTGCAGACGGCCGCCCGTGTATTTATAGGCTACTATCCCATGTAGCATTGGCCGATCAATAATGAGTGTATTTATAGGATTTGACACACTGGAATCAAGTACCATGCTCTATACCCACACCATGCCCTATAGATCGGGAGTTTCCCTCACGTATCGTCGCAACATTTTAATTTCCTCCGTCTGCGGCTCTTTAGAATGCAGCACACGGCTCACATCCTTACCATCTGATTCCACAACTGTCTTCCATCGCACCTGCTACATTCTAGAGACATCGGCAAGTCTGACGGCGTCTTCAACCCTTGTCGCATTCATGCTTCCAATTGGTATTGGTTTTGGAGGCACCGTATGGATTGCAAACTGGCAGTGGTACCACTGCTTGGCGTACCCGTCACTTAGGCAGTGTACAAAGTCTTTCACCTCGTTCGGGCTAACTAGTCTGCGCCGTAGCTTTCCCTCAGCGGATAGCTGGTCAATGAGACACCAGCTGCACTGGGCGACAAGGATTTCGAGCTCTGAGAAGTCTTCATTGGAATAACTCAGGAATAACGACATGAAGCGGAAGATGCAGTCTTGCGTCCACTCGGATTTAAAACGCCGGCGCGTGCCGTTTCCGGGGCTGGATAGCCAGCTTTGCTGGAGGCTTTGGAAGGCAACAGGGACGGGCGTGAGCCCGCTAGACTCTATATGGTTGTGTTGCTTGAGTAGCTCACAGAGAAGCCTTTGGTCGAACACGTCAAACAAGGAACAAAGCATTGGGGGCTTGAGCAGAGAATAAGAAAGGATTTCGTAAAGGATGTTGTTGTCTGCGCAGCTCAGGGCAAGCTGGTTTGCTCCGGCCTGCACAAGCTTCTCGATAATCTAAGCCGGCCGAAGTGGCAGGCCAAAAGGAGCGGCGTATTGCCAGCGATTATAGCCAGCTGAATGGTCTTAGGGAGCTCTTTGATAAGGTAGTCGACTAGATCGAGAGTAGATTGGCAGTAGATCCGTGACTGGATGGCGTAGTGGAGGACAAAGCAAGCTGGGAGAGGCTATGACCGAGTGTATACTGCGGAGTGCAGTCACGGGAAACACAGCTTGGAGCGCTTACAGCGTACCTTGATTGAGCATCCTGTCCTCTAAAGCCTTCTAAAACGCGCCCTACTTTTCTAATAGACGCTTGAAAGCCGGATGGGCCTTTGCCGTTTCAGACGCCGCGTATTGTAGATACAGTTCCCTTGGGGCTGGCGTCATCAGCCACTGGTCAATCTTTCGGCTTGAGTTCGCCGCTGCAATGAGGAGCGGGCTGGGTAGTCCTGTGCTAGTATGAGTGACCATAGCCTGTAAAATGACGACATTATCCGTAGAGATTGCTGCGATGAAGTCGCGGTGGTCGATGTCAATGACACAATGGCTCGCTGTGGGAGTCTTTCTCAACCGGGGCATATTGTAGATATAGGCCTAGCAAAGCCTGTACGTGATGGGCAGTGCCATGACGAATTGTCCAACTCAACATAGGGGTTGTTTCGCAAATTGATTGATCATCTGTGTGCTTGAAGACACGGCCTCGATATTTCAGTATGCTGTAGGCCGAGTCTTCACACTGCACAGTTGTACTGGCGTGAGGATCGATCGTTTCAAGCGATACACTGGCTATTGTAACAAGCCCTGACAACTCATCCTCAACATAGAGAGGATTAGCGTAGCCGCCATAGCAAGGCCAGGTACATGTGTTGTGTCGTTACTGCAGTAGCCATCGCAGCAAGACCAAGTACGCATGTCCTTACTGCGGCAGTCGTCACTGTCTTGACGCATGAACCTGACCCTGTCAGAATTTGACTGACAGACTTATAGATACGAAGGATGATCTGGCAAGAAAGGTGATTAGGGCAAGGTGCACAATAGCATGTGAGGCTTTCACTGAGGGGGGGGGGGTTACTTAGATATGTCGGGTCGGCGCTAATGCTAGTGTTTGGGTGACTTGACGCAGGCCCGGCATTCTGGATTGGTAGATTCAATGCGTAACCAGGTAGAAGGGGGATAGTAAAGAAGAGGTACATGCTGGCAATGCCATTGTTCGATGCCCTATTTCTACTGCATATGAAACTGAATAAGTTTGTTCTTATTGGGCGGGCATCTATCCAATGACCAAACATTTACAGAACCTCTACCCATCCTCTACTGAAATGGTCGCCTACTTAAGAATCGCCCTGTAGCCTGCCTAAACTAACCTGAATCCTTACAGAGGGGAGGGGTGGGTGTATTGTACCTTGACCCATAACTAGGCAAGACATGAGTGCGGTGTGGTTGGCTGTTTTGCCAAGTTCTCCTTTCTTAACCATACGATAGTAGACTTCCGACCCGTTCCCCAACCTAGCCCTGCCGAGCCCTTTTTACCCATCTCTAGGCATGTCTCTTTCCTTGGAGCCACGGAGGTCGAAGCACGACAGGCGGCCGTCATCATTGTAGAGAAGGTCGTCTAAATTCCGTCAACTCATTAGCAATATGCCCCCTTCATCACTGGGCCTGGATATGTTACACATACTTAAGTCAACCGTCGTTCGGTATAGCTGGCCAGTGGACGTGGCACATGTGCAGGTTAGTAATGCTGATTTCAGCTTGTCATCGCGCTTGGTCATGCAGTCGTGGCACGAGTTGATAAAAAGACCTCTACGTATAGTTCGCTGCTCGTTAGCGGACTTCTTCGATGAACTCTTGGAGATATGGGAGCTCACTCTTTGGCAGCTACAAGCTTTCCCTGTTTGTTGGCGTAACAGTGGCGCAGTGGCAGCCTTGGTCCGTTTATTAGCAAGCCGGCTTGCAGCTGACATTCTCTCAGTCTGTTAAACTCACTGGCTGTAGTCGTAGTCATAGTAGTAGGGGTTGTTGTTGTTGCAAAACGTGCCAATAGTGTCACCATTCCGGATCTGCACATTCTGCCACAAGCAGGACCGAGCAAAGCCTTTGTCATTGCCTTGAGCAGCAACTAGTGCTGGAGCCTGGAAGGCGAGCATGGCGGTAAGAGTAGCAACAAGGAAAGTCACTGAGGAAAACATGGTGGCAATGGGTAAACCAGAGACCAGCCTGGAATACAACGAAGAGAACAGAGAAATAGAAGGAAAAGAGGAAAGTAGAAAGTCTAGATATTGACAAGCTGAAAAAGCTATGTAGATAAACAACAGCATGGGAGAGAAGCTGGGAGAGCGAGAGCCAGCGGGCTCTGCTCTTTATACCACTTAGGCGGCTTTTTATCTGCAGGATGTGTCATGCTCTGCCATGGCTTGCTGTGTACACTCTCAACTCTTCAATCGTCACTGGCTCGTAGTCAATTGTCTCGGACGTCTACGGGACTCCTTGACGCTGTGACGCTGTGTGTCTTTGGACTCCTAGGCTTTTACCAAGTATCCCTCCCTTTTCTTGCACAAGGCGGTGTCTGCTCGGTCTACTCAGTCTGCCCAGCCAGTCTCCGGAACAGCGGCTAAGGCGGTACGGTACGGTGAAAAGGGGGTAGGGTTGCCATCTTCTTTGCCTCCTCTTCTTTGTCTCGCAAACGTGCTAGTTTGCTATGCTCCCCGTTTCTCTGTGATCTCTCTGCGTAGACGTCACTTTCTCTGCGCCTCCCCCCAATATTGCCCCAAGCCCCAATGAGTCTCTCACGACAAGCCACCATCTCATTGGCCAGCACGTTACCGGGTCTGTGTTCTCCTTTGCGCTGGTTTTCTCGCCCTTCGTCTCTCTCTTGCCTTTATCTGCGTCACCCTCACGCTGCAAACCGTCACACGATTCCCTGTCGTGTAGTACAGCCTGCCCAGGCTGAGACTTTCCTCCTTAGTTCCTTAGGCTTAGACTCAGGCTTAGACTATGACGCTCGTCTGGCTCTTCTCCTTCCTTTCCTAGCCTTCTTCCATTGATTTTCCAGGGCATCAACTGCACGTTTGATAAGCCACAGAATCTCGCAGTGCCCTGCAGCTAACCGTTAGGAAGAAAGGAAGAAAGAAAGAAAAATAGGTATTGAAAGACTGTCTCATATCCTGGCATATGAAAGGTTGTTCTTGGGCACTTAGTCCCTGCCCCCGGCTTAGCTCAGGCTCAGATCAAGACACATGGATCGCTATACCTTGTCACCCCCCGTTCCCTGCTTTTATGTTCACGTTCGAACTGCGGTTGAAAATCTTTGCTAGCTCTGCAATGTGCTACGTAGCTTGGACAACCCTGAATCTCGCCCAACCTGGTGACTTGAACAGGCGAGGTGCCGTGTAAGTCGAGATTAGGGTTACCTGCGAGTAGCAAGACCCTAAAGAGCTCACGACTTGAGCTTACTAGCTTGTTCTACCGTTCGCGTTCACATTAGCGGAAAAGCTGACCTTGTGAAAAAAGGGGGGGGGAGCAGGGCTTTTTCTGGCGCTGAAAATCGAAGCTAAGCCTAAAGTGCAACAGAAAAAGGAATGCGCCAAGCTTTTGCTAGAGGAGCTTGACCAAGGTTAGTGACGACATGGACGGAGGATCGAGTACCAAAGTCCGTCAAAATGAAGCGGGTCTCACACTGTACGTTTCTTAGCTGGCATCCTGGGCTAGCACAGTGCAGATATCTCAGTTTACTGCTGTCCATATTGTGCTTTTGGTCGCTTTTCTGCTTGGCTATTCACTTCCGTCAGTCCCTTGATCCCAGCCCGTCAAAGCTCCTCCAAATGGCTTAATCTCCAGCCAAACACGAGGTGATCTGCTTGTCCTTGGCTTTCTTCTTCTTTTCTGTCTTTCGCCTAACCTTTGCGAAACAAAATCAACAAGGAAAGCGCGGCGTCCTGCTGGAAAAGTCCGAAGCCACACACATACATCAAGACACGGCACGGCACATTCATTCCAGCTGGAGTCTTGACTTTTTTCTTTCATTTTTATTGTCCGTCTTTTTTCTTTTCTTTTTCGGGCTCCTCTTCGCTTATTTACTTTGCTGTCTTGTCCCTGTTTTGCTTCCCTTGTGCATTGGGATCGAGTTTCACTGGCTTTATCTTGCTCCAAAATAGAGACCTGTCCTTGTTGTCCTAGTCACTTGCCCTTGCCCCTGGCCCGTCCCCGTGTCTATCTTATATACCCCTCTCACGACGAGTCTGTGATTTCAAAGCTCCTATCAACCAACTCTCAAGCCCTCATTGTTCCACTTTCCCGAGGCCTTAGCTTCCCGTTATTTCTCTGCCATGTCACACTACGCGCGACCAACAGCCAGCTCAGGCATCCATGCCAGCGCTACCGACCCGAACCCCGATCTTGACTTCTCCGATGACGAACAACCAGTGCACTACCGCAGCAAGCGCCACGGCCCAGGAGCCTACAACGAAGGGCGCCATGCAGACAGTCATACATCTGCAACGCGCTGGCGCCACCAAGAGTCTAGTTCGTACGCGCGCCACGCTGTGCCACGTGACTTAGAGGCGCCACGCAGCACCAACGACCTCGCAGACTTTCTCAATTCTAGCCGCATTGAACCGCCGACCAATGCTAATGGAAACGGCGGGACTGCGCATCAGCCAATTCAGCTACCGCCGGGCGTTGCGGCACCTCTCGAATCGCAAGACCCAACACAGGTTCTCTGCGGGCCTATGATTAACTACCGGGGCATGGCTGATAACGGATGCTGGCTAGGCAGTGTGCTAGTAGTCACGTGTGGCGGTGGTGCAACGGTAGGAAATGCGCCACGGTTGGCGTTGACGGCCGCGATGGCAACAAGGGCGGCTGGTCCGCAAATGCCAGAGATGTTGGGCACATGTCTGTACTCGGACCCGCGATGCACGTTTTGGCAGTTTTCGCTCGAGGTGCCACTGCTCGAGGTGGCGACGCGCTGGCGCTATGAGATGCCAGAGCTTCACGCCAAAGGTGGCAAGAAGCTCCCATCACGCGAGTTTCATGTGCCGGCCGCGACAGAGTGCATGCGCAGCATGTTCTTTTCATGCAATGGCTTTAGCATTGGTACTGATGAGGAAGCATGGAGCGGGATTGCGTTGTGGAACGATGTGTTGAGGCGGCATAAGCAGGAGCCATTCCATGTCATGTAAGTTGCCGTTGCTTGGATTGCCCGGGTTTTCTTCTCACGTCGCGCCTCATCCTGCTGTTAAACTAACTGTTTCTTTCCTCTTATAGGATTGGCGGTGGCGATCAGATATACAACGATAGCATCCGTATTAAAGGTCCGCTTCGCGAGTGGACGCAAATATCTAACCCAAAAAAGCGTCGCGACCACGACTTTTCCGACGATTTCCGGCGCAAGTGCGACAACTACTATTTAGAAAACTATATTTCGTGGTATAGCAGAGCCGAGTTTGCCGAGGCCAACAGCCAGATTCCCCAGCTGAACATTTGGGATGACCACGATATCATCGACGGATATGGCTCGTACGTCGATGAATTTATGCGCTGCGATATGTTCCGTGGCATTGGTGGCTGTGCTTACAAGTATTATATGCTGTTCCAGCACCATCTGCCGCCGCCACGCTATTCGTATACCACCGATAAAGCCAGCCCTGAAATTCAGATGGCCAACGTATATGTTGCTCCATTGGACAACAATGTGTCGAGCATGTATATTCGGGGGCCCAAGCCTGGAGTATGTAAAGAACCGACCATTTTGTTAGCACACTAGCAGGTAACACCCACTGACATCCTTTTGTAGCCGTACATTGAGCAACATGCGTATCACATATATGCCTCTCTTGGCCCTAGAATGGCCATAATGGGGCTCGATGCTAGAACCGAGCGCACACGACATCAAATCAATTTCCCCGAGACCTATGACCTGCTCTTTGATCAGCTGCGCAATAAACTCGCGACTGCAAGAAACCAAGGCGAGCCGATTAAGCACCTCCTTTTCTTGCTTGGCATCCCCATCGCCTACCCCCGCCTTACCTGGCTTGAAAACATCTTCCGCAGCCCAGTTATGGCACCTGTTAAGGTGCTGAACCGACACTTTGGCATTGGTGGCAGTCTGTTTAATCAATTTGACGGTAACATTGATCTTCTGGATGATCTAGACGACCATTACACAGCCAAGACGCACAAGCTGGAACGGCGCGAAATGGTTGAACGCCTGCAGGCAATTGCAGCTGAGTTTTCAGTGCGCGTGACATTCCTTGGTGGCGACGTGCACTTGGCGGCCATGGGACGGTTCTACTCCAACCCTAGCCTTAAGATACCTGCGGAGCGTGACTTTCGCTTCATGCAAAATGTCGTGTCGTCGGCAATCGTCAACAAGCCGCCGCCGCAGGCAGTGGCCAACTTGCTCGCCAAACGCAACAAAATCCACCATCTCAACAAGGAGACCGACGAGACTTTGTTGAATATGTTTGACCGTGACCCGGGCTCGACGGCATGCACATCCAAGAACAACCATTGCACGATGCCTAGCCGCAACTTTTCTATATTGACAGAAAATTCGCCGATACGCGGCATTGCGCAAAACGGCTACGGCTACCACCACCCGCCTGCGTCAAATGCTCCAACCACCACCCAAGGCAGCAAGTTCGAGGGCGTTAGCGGTCATGGGCCTATGTGTGAGGACGAGTTTGGTGCCGGAACACAGCACAAGGCGGCTGATTTCAATGCGCATGGGAAAGGCTCAGACAGTAGTCTGGATGTGGTCATATATGTAGAGATGGAGCAATCAGACTGGCAAGGTCACACCTGCGGCTATGGAGTGACGATACCGGCGCTCGAGTACCGGGGCCCGGTGCCCAATGTATGGCAGACGCCGTTCCCGTCGTCGGAGCTGCATAACGAGGGCCTCCACCGGTTAAAGCGGGGTGCGCATAGCTACAGCGACAGCAGTATGACAGGCACCAGTGACTAATGTGTTTGTTGGTTGGACTAAGCTGAGAAGATGGTGAAGAGAGGGTAGTGCGGGCGCTTCTTGGAAGCTGGAGGTCATGTGACGCTCGCATTTTGCATCTGTGCTTCGCTCCTTCCCGCCGTTAATCCTTCAGCTGTGAGAGATGGTCATGTGGGGTTGAAGATATTTGCTTTCTGCTGGGCCTGAGGATACGAGCCAACATTGTTACGGGCTGTGCTTCTAAGCGTCCTGGTTTCTATTGTATACTCTCCCTAATCTATTTCATTGTTGTACCTCATTGCTTTGCGACATCGCAACCGTTGGCTATGCCTGGGACCCTACAGCCTTGCTGTGACTGTCACGTGCCACATAGGTGTTTGCAGCTTGTCGCTCCTGCGAGCAAAAAAAGGCGGGGCTTTTGCATTCTGCACCCCTCAAAGCCGTGATATGCCGCTCCAAGGATCGTGAAGTTTTCTGGCAGAAGCAAAAGGAGCAAAAATATAGAGAGAACAGGTCGCTGTAAAACGTCAGCCGATTTCGGATTTTTCACGATTGGGGATAAGTAGCGAATTTATCGTATTTTATCGGGTGCTGCTGCATACAGACCTCAGTGCTTTGGGAACTTCTCCACTAAAATGTACTTTGATTCTTAGGCCGTGATAAGCCGGCGTTTCTATTGGTGAAGCTTGCTTGAGTTGGAGCTTCACAGCGACGACGAAGTAAAAGGGAGAGCCACGACTAATAATCTGAGGCTGCATTTTTGTACCTTTTTTTTTCTTCTCGTATTTTTGCCCTTTTAGTTCTAGGCCTCTCTTTCTCTCTGTTTCTTTTTCTTTTCTTTTCTTCTTGTCATACGTCGTATCTACCAAGCCTCTCCCAAAGTTACCCCAACAGGCCTGTCCTCCTTTTCTCCCCTCGCATCTCAAGCCCATCTCCAACAATGGCACCCTTCACTTCGCGACCTGCCTCGTTGGTAGCTTCTAGACTCAGTCTGCGTGCAACTGCGTCTTCGGTACCCAGAGCTACCTACGCTACCTTTGCTTCATTCCAGACTCCTGCTGTGGACAACGAGCCCAATGTACGCCTTACACCTGTCCTTATCTGTCGTGCTCAATGTCTTGCATTGACTTGCTAACAACTACTTGGCAATTGGAATAGCATCACTATGCCCCCGGCTCTTCCCAGCGTGCTGGCCTCACCGCTGCCGTTGAATCTCTAGACCAGAAGCTTCCCCTCAAGGTTCCCATTGTCGTTGGTGGCAAGCATATCACCTCCTCAGCTACCCAGAAACAGGCCAATCCTGCCGACCATTCCTCCACTGTTGCCGAGTACTCGACTGCCTCTGCCGCCGACGTTTCCACTGCAATTGACGCTGCTCTGGCGGCCCGCGAATCATGGGCCAACCTCCCATTCGCCGACCGTGCTGCTGTTTTCCTCAAGGCCGCAGATCTGGTCTCCACCAAGTACCGCTACGAACTCATGGCTACTACTATGCTGGGCCAGGGCAAGAACGCCTGGCAAGCTGAGATTGATACGGCCGCCGAGTTGGCCGACTTCTTCCGCTTCAATGTCAAGTATGCCACAGAACTGTATGCCCAGCAACCTAAGCACAACTCGCCTGGTGTTTGGAACCGCGTCGAGTATCGACCGCTTGAGGGCTTTGTCTACGCCGTGACACCGTTCAACTTTACTGCCATTGCTGGTAACCTCCCTGGCGCCCCTGCCCTAATGGGCAACGTTGTTGTGTGGAAGCCTTCGGACTCTGCCATTCTAAGTAACTGGCTAGTTTACAAAATCCTCCTTGAGGCCGGTCTGCCACCCAACGTCATTCAGTTCGTGCCAGGCAACGCGGTAGAAATCACCGAGACAGTTCTTAAGCACCGACACTTCGCTGCCCTGCACTTTACCGGTAGCACAGCCGTGTTCCGCAAGCTCTACGGCGAGATTGGCCAGGGCATTGCCGAGGGCCGCTACGTGTCGTATCCGCGTGTAGTCGGTGAAACGGGTGGCAAGAACTTCCACCTGATCCATGGATCTGCTGATATCGACAATGCCGCGCTGCAGACAGTACGTGGCGCCTTTGAGTATCAGGGCCAAAAGTGCAGCGCTACATCGCGGCTGTATGTGGCCAAGTCAGTGTGGCCAGCGTTCCGCGAAAAGCTTGTGGCCCACACCAAGAGCATTGTGCAGGGCGACCCACGCACGGCGGCTAGCTTCATGGGCCCTGTGATCCACAGCGGGTCCTTTGACAAGCTGTCGGGCGTCATTGACGCTGCCAAGACTGATAGCGAGCTGAAGCTCCTAACAGGCGGTACCTATGACAAATCCAAGGGCTTCTACGTTGCGCCAACCATCTACGAAACATCGAGCCCAACCCACAAGCTGCTCAGCACGGAGCTGTTTGGGCCCATTCTGACGGCATACGTCTACGACGACGCGGCTCACGATGGGCTTGAGCGGGTGTGCAAGCTCATCAACAGCACGGGCGAGTATGCGCTCACGGGGTCCATATTTGCGGCGGATCGTGAGGTGGTGCGGTTTGCTGAGGACCATCTGCGCGATTCGGCAGGTAACTTTTACATCAACTGCAAGTCTACTGGTGCTGTAGTTGGCCAGCAGCCCTTTGGCGGCTCGCGGGCGTCGGGCACCAACGACAAGGCGGGTAGCCAGACGCTGCTGGCACGGTTTGTCAGTATGCGCAGCATCAAGGAGGAGTTTATGGCCACTACCAAAGTGGTTTACCCGTCAAACGAGTAGGCTGGATGGAAAGGCGCACGTTTGTGATCGTGGGAGCAGTTCCTAAGTTGGGCGTAGTTGGCATCGGGAAGCGCTGGTCTTTGCTGCATTGTAATTCTCTCTTTTTTACGTTATTTTATCTTGGTGTTTTGTTTTCTTTTGCCATTTTCCACTCACCAACATTCTAAACTGAGCACGTGCGCACTTCAATGAACTCCTATGCTTCTGTGCAAGACAAGAGATGGATGGGATTAGAAGAAGGGGGGATTGAAGTAAAAGGAAGTCAATGTCTAACGAGAGGAATTCCCCACGTGGTGGCGGTTCAGACAGAGGGCAGGGAAGTACAAAGGGAGCCTAGAAGAGAGCAGTTAGTTACAGGACAATATAGCAGGCAAAGTGCCCGTGCTCATGCTAGGAGAGAGGTTTGATGTGCAAAGGCAATAAGTACAGCCTGGACAAAAAAAAAAGGAAAAAAAAGGAAAAAAAAGAATCGGTAAAATAACAATCAATTCACACCTATTACTATCGTGCCTTCCCAATTTGCAAGCCATGTGGTGCTTTGGCGCCCTGTGATTTGCTGGCACTCTCTTGCATGTGATTGGTCAGTTATAGGCGTCAAGCACTCTTTTCCTATTAATGATCTTGAGACGTGCCAACCAGCTTTACAACCTGTGAAGAAGTCCAGTCAAGAGCGTAAGAATACTTGGAGTGCCAACTGGCCGTTGAAAACTCACACACCACGTTCACACATACTGGAATAGCCACCCAACATACCATCAGTACCTGGTGCCCCTCCCATCTCTTCTCTCCTCCCTCCACGTCCCGGATGCCATGTTCTCTTCCTAAAGCTATAATTGGTCCCTTGTCACTGCCGGTTTGTCGCTACACAAATTACTAGGCCTTTGTTCTGTCTAGGCCATCCTTCCTTTGCTCTGTATCGAGACAAGCTCAACATTCAACTTGGACCAATTTATTCTATTCATCCTTGGGCCCAATACACGCCATACAACTAGACACTTGTGCTGAGCGCACGTTTTGGCTGGAGCTCGGCCTTGTCCTTGCTTCAGTGGGTGTAGCTTGTGCTTAAAGAGAGCGAAATATTGGACTGTGGTGTCTGCTGCCACTGGCACGCTGTCCTTTCCCATCTCTCTTCTTTTCTTCTCCCTCTTGTTGTTTTACTCTTGCGTTCTTCTTTTATCTCCTCTATATTCCCGCTGCGCTGTGTCTTATACTGCCGATTTGTAAAAAGAAGAAGGCTTGCTTTGCTGGCTTCTTCCGCCTCACCTACTGTCACCACTCACTACTGCCAATCCGTACCATACAGCTCCGAAATGCCCCATCCAAATCTTCCTCTCACCCCATCTTCAACAGAAATCAGAGGCAAAGATGACGTCAGTCACATTGCATGTCTGCAATTGGCCTTTGAACTTCCCCCGCCCGCAATAGCCCAGGCGGACCCGTCCATAGCGGAGTCCTTGGAAGCAGCGCCGTCGCTGCCCCCTCTCCCCTCTTCCACGAGCCACAAAAACATCATAGGCCCCATGGCAACATACACATACCCCGTCCAGCCCGCCGAAGCTGTTAAATCTCGCAAGCGCGTGCCGCCATCCACCAGCCAATCGTATACCACTGCAGCTGCTAAAAGCGCCTTTACTCTCCCTCCACCGCCAACCTTGACCCCCAAAATCATCCAGATGAAGCCCAAGCCACGTGGTCAGAGTAGCTCTAGACAAACCAAGGCCTCGTCAAGGACAGTTTCCAAGAGCACATCAGCAGATCTGGAGCCCATGACAACTCCAATAGAGGCGACAGCAGCTTGTACTGGACTCGGAGCCAGTCCCAGTGGCACTTCCGGTGCTGCGGTCGACTCAACCTCTACCTCTGCTA
The DNA here is from genome assembly GCA_002018265.1 of Ceratocystis harringtonii. Lineage (NCBI taxonomy): Eukaryota > Fungi > Ascomycota > Sordariomycetes > Microascales > Ceratocystidaceae > Ceratocystis > Ceratocystis harringtonii. The sequence continues at coordinate 41,400 of MKGM01000157.1, read as the reverse complement.
CACTGCAGGCAAAAAAGAAGCAGCCTGCCGTTTCAAATACCGCTGTCGGGCGCAAGCAAGCGCGCAAAACAGCTCACAGTCTAATAGAACGGCGAAGACGCTCAAAAATGAACGAGGAGTTTGCCGTTTTGAAGGGTATGATCCCTGCTTGTACTGGCGAGATGCACAAGCTAGCTATCCTCCAGGTACGTTCTAACCAAAGCCTAGATAACTAGCCTAGCTAGTCCCAAACACATGCTAACAGCCGTACTACAGGCTTCTATTGAGTATGTCCGCTATCTTGAGCACTGTGTATCACAGCTCAAGGCTCAACACGAAGCCAGCACGGGCGCCTTCACAGCCCCGCCCCCTCCATTAGAAGCCTTTGACTTGCCACCACAACAATGCCACGAGGATGAGGACGAAGACGACAATGACGACAACTACAACGATAATGACAACCATGGCAGTGCCAGCGCCGGCTCTGTAGTCCATTTTGGCACAGGCCCTGTCAATGACATCGACATGGCAGACTCGTATTCCTCTACCGCCTCAACATCAACCACCGATTATCAGCGTGGCAGCTACGTATCATCCACCACATCGCCAAGCTTTGAGCTCCAGAAGCACCCCATGACCCCAAGCTGCACGGGGCTCCCGGGCCTAACTCTGACTAGTCTCTCTATGCCAACCTACACCACTCTTTCAAGCTCGGCGACGACAAGCCCCGCTTTACATTCCCAACGCGATGGGAGGGACTTGGATCACGAGGCAACAGCAGCACTATTGATGCTAACTAACGACCGGCGAAGAGATGTGGAGATATGGTATGACAGTGCAAAACACCAAAAAGGTGGGAGCGGGCGAGGCATGTCGGTGCGGGATCTATTAAGCTCATGAAGGGGAGTTCGGCATCTGCATGATGCAAACTCAGCTTTTGGGCGCTATCATGAGATCACCAATAAGAAACGGACGGCCTGGTAGCACAAGAACGCCCTTAGTATTGGGCATTGAACGCTGCACAATGCCTTCTTACGCAACTATGCCTTTTATGGAAGAGTCCAGGCCAGTGCTCATGCCAATAGATATATCTGGCCACTAGTACATTATTAATGAGATATGCAACGACCTTTCTACCCGTGGGAGTTTTAATCTCGCGTATGTCCTTACTTGCAAGATGCTACATAAGAATAAAGCCTCGTCACATGAAAGAACCAATCCCATCGTACGGTTTTTACTTATTTATTTCTCCTTTTATACATCCGCCATGACCTGGCTGCTACAAAAGGACAAAGGGGGGAACGGTTGCTCCAACATTCCCCATCGCATGTTCGCTACTGTTGTGGCACCCGAGGCTTAGCCGTGGTAATACACAACAGCAATGCCTATCTTCCGCAATAGGCCCCCATTGATACATAGGACATATTTCTTTTCCTTTTGTCCTTGTCGCATCATTAGTGCAATCTTTCCCCGTGTGTCCCTTTCGTGTGTCCTTTGCGTTCTTTGGGAGCCTAATCTCTACCCAAGAGCTTCACAAGAAATAATCGCAACTCAAACGCAGCCACACAACACCCAACAACTACTACACCATACTGCGCGTCGTGGACTGCTAGAATGATGTCCTCCCTCTTTAGCACCGCTGCTCTCCCCAAGCGCAAAAGCAAAAATCCCCAGATCAACGACCCTGCTGCCAATACTACTGCTGACGACCCCGATAAGCCCCCCTATCATGAAGTTCTCTATGACAATGCTGGCTCTCCGATTATCGCACCTGATGCCGATGACATCATTGACGGGCTCGATCTTCCCGACGACAGTCCTATCCACCAACATTTACAGGGCACAGTAGGCCCGCGGCCAAACTCCACGTGGACTTGCAGCGGCACCACCGCCGCTACTACGGCCAGTGCACCAGACAGTGCAGTTGGCGAAGGTAGCAAAAAGAGGCGGAGAAAGCGGAACAGAAAAAAGCGCGGTCGCAAGGGTGCTGAAACACAGGAGAAAAGCGTCATCGAATCAGAGCCAGACCTTGATACAAGCGGACCGAGCTGCAGCTGTAGCAGCAATCATGCCAACTACCAACAACACGCGCCGAGTCCGCTATTATACCAGCATTCAGTGCGGCCATTTTACGATTCAACGTCGAAAAGCCCCCATACCGACAAGATCAAAGCAAACAAGCTCAAATCTAGCCAAAGTAAGGAGGCTCAAGACTCGGAGAAGCAGCCGGTCAAATTGAAGTTGGGTCTTAATCTCAAAGTAGACCTGGAGCTCAAGGCAGAAATTGAGGGTGATATCACTATATCACTGAGGTAAGGTCTCCTTCCTAATCCTCCCTTAGACGGTATATCGACTAACCACCTTGTTTCTCGACCCAAACTTTACAGTTAGCTAGCCTCAAGATCCCCTCCGTGTTATGCCTTATTCACGCAGTAACACGCATGCTGTCTCTTTGATTTGTTGTTCTTACAGTGCTAAAACCACGCCAATCAAGTGCAACTCTCCGCAAACTCACCCCAGGCCTGACAGCGAAGGCCTCGAGTACACCATTCGCAGGCCGTTATTTCAACGCATAGGCGCCGCTTGCTCCTATCAGTTCTAGGCACGGATAGCAGGCTGCGCCAGTGCCGGCCGGTATATAGCTATGGCAGGGCTATTGACTCTAGACTCTTCGATGGGATTTATGGCTAGGGGAGTTATGATGGAAGATGTATGGGGCGGGAGCCAGCAGGTGTACAAAGCGCTTCTTTCTAGTCTTTCAAACGCTACAATAATATAAATCGTGCCCAAGTATCTCAAACCATGCCAGCCACATAGACAGGCCAAAAGCTTGATGCACAAGAATGCAGCGTGATATATCCACTACATACTGATACCCCGCCATCTTTTCTAAGAAGCCGAAACCTATTGCATTGCATTGTTGCGCACAAACAAACGAAAATATCAAAGCTGTAAAGACGACAATAACCGAGAAAGCACTACTTCCAGTCTCTCAAGCAGCGTACTTGCGTTCCTAACGCTTAAGACGTTGCCGCGCGAGATCGTCCAGGGCATCCTTTACCAGGAACCTAAACGTTGCAAATGTTAGTGAGCGTAGCAATAACAGGAAAGGCCAATGCCAGCCAGAGGACTTACTTGTACCACAAAACAGCTGGGAAAATGGTTCCCAGGTGCCATAGACTATGTGCATCTACACTCCGTGCCAACGGTTCGAAATCTAGCAATTCTAAGCTCATGACCATCATGACCCAGGCAACTGCAAGACCGGGCCATGTCGCCCACAAGTTCCCCGTGCGGCGGTAGGCAGCAACACTGAACCACGTCCAAAGCAGGTTTTGCACAACGCCAACCGCAACGTTGGCTGCCATATTGTATGTATAGTCCCAGCGCACCAGTTTGAGGTAGCCCACGTGGCCAGCATACAAAGCCAAGCAAAACAGAGTCCAGGCCCTGCGGATGCTGCGGTACTGGCGCTCAGGCCGGTCAAGGCGGAAGAAGCGGATGACGGTGTAGTACATGCCGTACAGCACGGAGGCTCCGGCAGCAAAATAGTCGAGTTGTTCAGTAGCGCGAAAGTCTCGGGTGTGGAAGATAGTGCTGAAAATCCACGACGCCATGCTGAAGTAGGCCAAGCCCTCGTAGTACTTGCGCAGCGGGTACTGCTCAGGAATGTAAGTACGTAGAGCCTTAAGGCCACGGTGGTGCACGACGAAGTTGCCAATGCTGCAGAGCACGCTAAATGGCTCCTGCATGCCCAGCAGGCGCAAAAAGGGCCATTTGCCGTGGAATTGTACTACGGGCTCGTTGTTCGCCTTTCGCTGATCGGTTATGATGTGCTGGCATGTATAGTCGCATTCGGAAGGGCAGTTCCAAAGGAGCACACTGTGCAGTAGCGGGATCGGGGTTACGGGGGAGGAGCCATCAGAGCCGCAGTTTTCCGCGGTGCATATCTACAGAGGCCAAGTCAGTAATGGGTCATGAAGTTCCAGGAGACGGCTAAAGCTAAAAATCCTTACATTAACGCACTCGCCAAACTCAGGCAGTCGGTCGCCAATTGAAGCTTGTGCGACACCAGCAAGCATTGCCGCAGCCAGAGCTGTAGCGAAAATCGATCTATCGTGCCGCATTGCCTCCGGTTCTCGAGATATAGTCGCGGGGGTGGTCGGAGTTTGATATCGGGAGTCTCTTATCAAGCGCAAAGATTATGGGCACGGCAAAGACATGTAGACGAGGCTGGGGATTTTATCTAACTATGCTTCATGGGCAACGTGTAAATATAACTCTCGCATGAATAAAGGAAAAGAGCCAAGCAAGTAAGAGGAAGAGAGAGAAGGAGAAAAAAAAAATATATATATATGAATTGGCCAGGTTGCCAGTGTTGTAGAGAAGGTTTACAAATTCAAGAGAGTAAATGCTACCAAGCAAGAAAAAAAACAGCAAATAGAAGGCAGAACAGTCCCCCTGAGCAAGCTTTAATTGAAGCTGCAAAGCAAATAATGACCTTGATTGAGGGGTAGTTTTCAGGCGTCAATTTAGCATAGCAGCCTGGTTAACCCCAATATCGGGCGTAAAGCCAACAATTGTACCCCACAGCCTTTTACAATCATAAGAATCATCCTCTTGTCATAATTCATCTTCGTAAATAACCACCTATTTATATCCGCTCGTGAGTATGCATCGTCCACGTCCACCCTACCAAAACATATTCTCGTTCCCATTCAAGTGGTATCCGCTTTAACATTCAACCAGTCCCCTGTTTTGCTGCTATCCCTCTTCTCCCGTCACCCTTCATCACACATCATTAATCTACCTCTAGGAACAAGTTCGCCAAGCGTCCCCTTGCCAAGCGGCAACACCAAGGTCAAACCAAGCAAGCCCCTTCAATGCCATGCCCCGAATCCCGCTTGATGCCGGAATTCAAGGCCGTTTAGAGTAGGAGTACGTCTCCGTGGTGTACATCGGAGAACTGTATTCGATTCATGGTTGCCAGGAAGGTCAATTGCGGTATCCGTCTGCTTAGTCTATTTTTTTGCTTTGGATGCACAGAGCGTCGGCTTGGGTGTTCAGTGTGTCAGAGCTCTCACATGAAGTCGTCACTATACAGTAGTTAGTTATCTACTCCGACATGTGCCGCCTCAGAGGCAACAAGAAAACAAGCAGCAACTTACTCGCCAAATTCATCTTCGTACGTGTTCGTGTCAGTAACGCCAGGGCGGCTAGCGTTGAGAGAAGTCTTGGTCTTGGCAGCCTTAGACTTCTTGCCACCCTTCTCAGCAGCCTTCTCCTCACGCATCTTCTCGTTGCTCAGCGCTGTCAGCGTGCTGGCAATCTTCTTGATCTGATCGCTGGCCAGGTCGCGGGCCAGCTGCTTGGTGAACTCCTGCAGGAACAGGTTGTAGTGAGGCTTCTTAGAAGACTGCGACAGCAAAGGAGCCAAGGTATTGCGCAAGGTCTCAAACTGCGTCTTAGTCAAGGGGTTAAACAGCGGCATCTTGGTCATGTCGACGGTCGAGTTCGGGTTGTTGGCATCGACAATGACAGCCGTGCCAATCGTGGCACCTTTGCGGTTAGGATTAACTCCAATAGAGCCAAACAAATCCTCGGCGTGGCTAAGATCAGCCTCCTTTTCGGAGCGACGGAGACGCGCACGGCGCTCAGCCTCGTCTTCGTAGTCCTCGAAGTCGTCGCCAGCCAGTTCAGCAGCACGCTGGGCCTTCAGCTGGGCGATGCGCTGGGCCTTGGAAACTTTGGGCTTGGCAGCCTCGGTGGCCTTAGCCTCGTCTGTCTTCTTTGCCTTTTCCTCATCGTCTTCCGAGTCCTCGTCCCAAGCATCAGCAACCTATGTAGCAAGGAGAGAGTAGTCAGAGTGTTAGCGTACTACCTCTCGTAATCTTCCGTATAGAGTATGGGCAGCAGATTTCAGCACGTGGTGAGGGGCAAGTGGATTCCCAATGTCGTCATACAAGGCGCACAACATGAATGAACTTATAATCGGCCGTTACGTACATCGCTATCGCCACTTTCTTCGTCGTCAAACTTGGCCCCGCGGCGGAGGGGAGCAACGGGGGGGGGAGAATGAGGGGCACTGGTAACACCCTCCTCTTCGTCATCTAGGATGAGAGTATGTGGTTAGTCCAGCACAGCCAGACAGTGGGAACACCTGATATTGTACGTAGCAGTCGCTTGAAAGCCAAACTGCAATCGAGAGATTTCATTTATTTGCACCAGCGGCCCTTTCTCCAGTCGTTGTCGCAAGTCATCTCAGGTGCAGCGAGCTCAAAGGCTGAGTGAAATTGAAAAATGAAAATGAAAAAAAAAAACTTACCCCACTTGGGCGCCATGATGTCACTTAATGAAGAGTATCAAAAGGGGAAAAATGAAGGAGAATTGTAGTCAACGAAATGTCGTTTGCTCGGGCTGGGAGGGACCATGAATTTGGTTTATTCGGTGGATGTTCAAAAGATTGGAATTCCCGCAAGTGTCTAGGAGAGGGAGCGAGAGTGCCTAATATGAGGTCCAGTCTAAAATTCTTGTGGGCTCGTGTACGGTGCGGATTGTATAATGTACATGGCTATTTGGCGTTGTTTTATGGTCATGTTGCACAGTACGTAAAATTTTGTGAGATGAAAAGAAAAAGCCATATTTATAGTGGGCTCTGCTTTTCGTGGAACACTTAGGAACTTCATGGTTGTCTATAGAACGTTTACCAACTACCTACTTAGAGGAACTGTCTTATACATCTCTGTAGTAAGAGCTACATTACAGGTCGTTGTCCACCGTTCTGTTGCTACTGGTATTGCCGCTACCCCAGGGCCTGCCTGCCTGCCGAGGCCATCTCGGGCATTTCGAATAGGGCCAAAAAGTAACACCCGAGCAATAGCGCTCAAAATGCAATGTTTGTCTCCGATACGGGGAATCGAACCCCGGCCTTCTCGGTGAGAGCGAGATATCCTAGCCCCTAGACCATATCGGATTTACTTTTTAACCTGGTGTACGGCCATTAATCGGGACTTAGAAACCGTTCAGCTGCTCCACAGAAAATCGGGCCTTGCCGTCCCGAACGCGGCTTATCAAGAAAAGAACAAAGCGACACCAGGCAGAGGTAGAGAATACCCTGCCAGGGATACTCGTTGCGTACTCCGACGGGTCAAAAGATGCAAGTTGCAACTACATCACACTAGCTGGAGCACAAAGATAGAGGAGAAACTAACTATGTACCGGTAGAAAGAGCAGGACGAATATCATCCACTTCGAGGTATCGTCTGTGCCTCCCTTGCGTGTGTACCCAGCTACAAGAGCCTTGACAGGCCAAAACTAGAACACATCCTGGCGGCCATAACAGGTCATAGAGATTTCGATTAGTACTACGACTCCCCCAAGCATGAGTTTCGCGCAGTGTTATCTACTACACACAAGACTCTACTGAGACTCCAGAGCTAGAGATTTGCGGACGAGTCACTCAAAGATATGAAAGCAACAAAGTATGTGACTGGTGTACTTTACCGGAACCTCAAGAACCCTTAGCAAAGATATAAAATGCAGCCCGCACCTACACACAATGCTTTTTTTCCTTTGAAAATCAAATGAAAATAAACAACGAGAATAATTAGTGGACGTGAGGATGTAATGGGAGAGTGGTGAGGGAGGCAGAAAGACAATACACTCAGAAGGGCCCAGAGGAGAGACCTTAGAAGCCCTTTCTTCTAACGGCCGGAAGTTAATTAGAAATCCGGCAATTGCTTCACTGAGTCAGGACAAAGCCGATGCACTCCACTAGGGCCAGTAGCTGTTAACCTTATAAACACCTAACAAAAAAACCAATTCCCCAATAAGAGGAGTGCCATGAAGACACATGAATAGGGATAGATGTTAAGCGTCATTTTTCTATATATTACTTTGTGTTTTCCTTCTTCAACCCCAATGTCGCGTTCTCTCTTTTCTCTTTCTTCTCTTTGTCCTGGAGAAGTCAAGTAACAAGCTCACTTGGACGTATTTGCGCTGCTCTCGTCGAGGCTCTATGACAGGCCTTGCAGAGGAATAATTCGGTCCGGTTCTGTAGCCAACTGGCATCGTTTAATATTAGTAATTTCAATAGCATAGAACATACTCAGGTTTGTGTTCAAGATCATAATGTGTCAATCAAGCAACTTCGAAATGTATAGAAATCTTTTTTTTAATTTAAAAATAGATAGGAAAACTAGAAAACAATATTGACAAAGGAAAAAAGATACGTGTCGAGGATGTGAGGTCGTAGAAAGGAAATGTAAAAGGAACGTTAAGATTTGTCGTAACAAAGGAACTAGCAAGTCAAGTATAACTCCTCAAACAGTGCAAACAACAGCTGTGATGATGCACTCCTAGAGATAGCTTAGTGAGAAAGTTGAAAGCCGCAAAAAGGAAAACAGATGAAAGGGAATGACTAAAGGTTAGTTGAAGCGATTGCCCACCTGCTCGCGTTCACAGACATCAATAAATCTGTAAATGCCCGAAAGGCCATCAAACTCGTCTGAGCAATGAAAGCCGGTGCTAGGTAGGCTTGCGGCATAAATAGAAGGTAGTCCTCTAGATAGCGTCTCCTCTATATCGGAAAGCCATGGGTTTTCTTCCTCGGCAGCAAACATGTCTTGAATCCTGTTATCCGATGAAAGGCTATGTCCAGGCGACAGCAAAATGCCACAAGCATCTCTGTCATCCATACCAGGCGCAAAGGGAAACCTCAAAGCAAGGTCAACATCCTGAGACTTGCCAAACTCACGGTCTTCTCCAATAACGCCTCGTCGCATTCCTAGATCGTCACAAATGTTCTCGAGGGTACGGGCATCAACCCCAGGGAATCGAATGCGGATCAAGTTTGAAGACTCGAGTGTTATGGGCAAATCACCCAGTTGGGAAAGCTTCTTAAGATCTTCAAACACGACGGACAGGTCCTTCCAGGCCCGCATGAAATCAAGAGCCAGCTCGTCCATGACACCATCAGCGTTAAGAGTAGAAGCAGCAATGGTCTGGTTCTGAGAACTACCAACAGCTCCGTTCTTGAGCTGCACGGCAGCAAGGGGTGTAAGGGCGGTGACTACGGGACTCAGGCGAAATTCAACAAAGGAGCCAGGTTCGGTGCGAGGGGCCTTAATAGCATTGTGAATCTTCTTCTCATCTTCGAGGGAGACAGAACGGAAGTTAGGGTTTCCGCGAGTGTCAAGGCCATCAAAGCGTGCACGTTGTCCTGAGAGACAAAAGGCACGCATAGCCTGTGACACATTATTCACAACCTGGGCGGATGATGCAGGGGTGTGAGAAAAGTATCGAGCGCCAGCACCTCCGCCTAGCGAGTATCCACCTGCGGAACGAGGGATAGCACCGCCGGTTAGGTTGGGACGAAGGGTGGTGCAGAAGGGTGCACGGCCCGACTGCTGAGCAACCCGCGTGGCAGTCTGCGACTTGGGGAATTTGGAACGGTCGAAACGGGAAACTCCAGACTCAGTAGTCAGGTACCGACGCAACGATTGTAAGAATGCGGGTTGTTTCTTGGGTGTGTTGAATATTTTGATTCGGGGCACGCGGCGCTGCGAGCGCTGCGCAATATAAGATGTAATGGGTTGACGGGCATTGTTTGTGATAGGCCGGGTATGGCTGACTTGACTTGTTGAAGGTCCGAGTTTTGTTCGCAAGGCTCGTGAGCCCTTTGTAAATGCCACACGCAAGAGCCTCAGAGCTGCTGGAGCCCAGAGTCCCCCCGCTGGAGACATCGTGATAGCGAGTAAGGCCAATTGCCTCTTCAATACTGTAGAAGGTCAGGCAGAAACAGCAAGCTATATAAAAGAATGAATAGGGAAATGACAGTAGATATGTGACGGGGAAAACTCAGCAATGGAAGCAGAAAGGGGGAATCAACTGTATATAAAACACGCAGCTGAGCAACACCTGGTCATGCAGCTGACATGGCTAATATTTAATGCAATATTTTGTCTCATAACTTCCTCTTCTCCGCCTACTTTTCTGCTCTTTTGTGCCTAACTTAACTTACCTCCATACAGAAAGCGAACCTACACTCACCGACTTCTCCAAGTTGGGTTGGCTAGGCATGTGACTGTTGTCGTCTATGTACACCCTAGCTCAGCAACCCCAATTAGGGACATATTCCTTGGCGGCCTCATTTATCTTAGCCTTATCTTGGGTCTGGTAAACCTAAGCCACATTCGCCACAATTGGTCTAACCACTTGTGGCGCTAGCCCGCTTTGGAGGAGTGCCCCCACTTCTTCAACTGCCATAAAACCTAGGACGGCAAATTTTTTTTTCGATCGACTTCTTCTCTTTCGACATAAAAAGTTTCGATTCTCATAAAGCTATAAAGCAGCTCGACTGACAGTAACGAAATCATGGCGCGATTTTGATTGCGTATTTGTCTTCGTTCTAGTTCGTCAAATCCGGCTAGCCCGTCCCTTTAAATCCAAAGCGACGGGCTCGGCACTCCATCGGTAAGCCTTCACCACATCAACATGGCATTCGCTGCCATATTTTGCCTTGAGAGTGCCACTATTGGTCGCAAAGATGCTCAATCACGAACAATCCAAATCTTACTATTCTATGGTGACAAAGTCTTACGATTTTACTGAGCTACCACATTGACACCTCTCGGTTGCGGTTTTTGTTGATGAAGTTTACAATGGGCTAACAATCAACTCTAGAACAGACACGTAAAATACCAGCTCAATTTCGTCGCCACGAATATTCTGCAGCACAAAATACAAGGTTAGTAGTTCTATATGATGCATCCCCCTCCAATAACCCCCTTTCTCCCGCACTCCGTCTTGGGTGATGAATAATACGACTTGGGATTCCTCAAACCGAACATACTATGTCGATTACGTTGTAAACTAGTTTCAGCCTTGTCTGACAAGACACATTCACTGTTTTTTTTCATTAACTTGGACTCTTGGACGTGAACCAATGCTAACCAGCTGTTTCACAGGTACATATAACTCTCTACCCACTAGTAGCAGTTGTCTCTGGCTGAAATTTTCCATGGTTTGGAGTCTGATGATGATAACATGACGAACGGGCGGACACAATCGAGTAGCGATGGCTTCACCAGAAACAAACGGGAATGTACATCCTGTGGTGCTGTTATCGGGACCTCTTGTTGAGAACTCGTCATCTGATCGATTATCCAAACCACTGTATTGTGTGATATCTGCCAGGATAGCCTATACTAAAACTCAGCTTTACACGTACTCTAACAACTTCGTCCAGGTAAATACAATATGGCCCACGCCCAACTCTAAGCAGTACCCTTATTCTGGAAGTGATGTTTGTATTCACACTGTTTGACCTCTCAGCGGCCTCTTGGAAGCTGTTTGGAACTGAAAATAAATTTTCTTTCCCTGATCCATCAAGGTAATGGAGTCTATAAATTTTCCGCGTATGTAGTGCTCGTATGCTAATGATGTTTTTTTTTTAGATATCTTGTTCTTCGAAACTTGAGATTCGTTTATCGGGCTGTTTACTAACAACGATTAGCTAGGTAACACGCGTAGATTTAGTTTCGACTCCCGGAGTAGTCCAAATGAAAAACTCCGATGTAATGAAAATTTCTTTACATTATTTCTAAAACTATACTTCACCTGATAATTCTTCACCTCTGGGATATAATCAATTCAAGTGCATGTATCGAACTGGCTATTGTGAAAAGATGTAAATGCTGTACTATATGCGTCCACTTAGGGTTATGAGTTCAAACATTTCAATACGACTCTTATCACATTCATATCGTCATTCAACTTCACTGCTTATATTACCCAGATTATGATGTATGCGAATACAAATACCTTGAGGCATACATATGTGAGCCAGATTTCACACATGTTGTATTATAACAATTTGTCGCAAGAAAGTAAACAAGGTTATGAAAACAATGTCGTATCCCCCTGAACTCAGCATAAACAAGAGGGCTGAATATTTGTCTAGAAGAACGAACAGAAGAAGGAAGAGAACGAAGAAAAATGGCCTTAGCCAGGGGTTCTTTACCTATAACATGGGTCATGCAGGTACCGTATTGTTGATGGATATGCCCCATCCCTCCCTGCAGAGCTTGCATTCTTAGCTAGTGTAGGATGAAGAGCAACAGGCTGCGGCATTTTGAGGAGATTGGAACCAGAAAAGCTATAAAGAAAAGTTTGTTGTTGGTGCTGTAGTGTTGTCGTTGTTTTTCTTTTCTTTTTTCGCCTTCGCCTTCGTGTTGCTTGTTATGCAAAAACTTACCAAGGGGTAGAAGTCAGATGCAAATCCATTCCTGTTAGGTTGTTGATAGACCCACCAAGTTTCTTGTCTAGAACTCTTCAATTTCTCCTTCCTCTAGCTGGAGCTGCTGATGTTTAGCCACAGCATAGAGGGAACGAGATTTAGTTGCCTTGTCTAACAGGCTCCCTTGCATTGATCAAGCGCTAGAGAAGAGAGGTTACCCATCCCCCAAGAGTGCATTCTTCCGTTGGCAGCTCCTGATCGACGATCGACATATAACAGAGGGAGGAATGTCAAGATGAATGAATGTCTGGAAGTTTGGAAGGGGAGGGAGGAGTTGGGGAAAGATCATATTGATAACAGCACGGGACAAGAGAGAATAAAAATAGCGAGCCTTGAAGTTTGCATGTAACCAACCCAATGCGCAGGCGTTTTCAGTGCAACATTACACATTGGATAATCTTAAATAAGGTGTCTTGGATACCTGAGCCGTGATATAAATCATGCTTGTTAATTTCCATCTGCTGTTGAAGAGAAGCTGGCGGCCAAAGCTCTTTTGCGCTCCTGGTAATGAAGCAAAGGTATGCAATGTCTGTGCATAGACAAAGTGGGTGGATTTTCGTTCTCTGCTGCTGAATTCTCAGCTTGTTACTTTTGTTCTTTCTATTTTCTATGGGCTCATGTATTATTTCCTCTTCCCCATAGTCTGGCTCTCTTTTTGCACTTTTCTGTTATTTTCTATTTATCGGGAAAGCCGAAGTCCATCTTGACAAGTTGAAGAAGGACGGAGTTCGCTTCTCTGCGCCAGCTTACAGAAGGAAGGAGAGACCAGCACTTTGATTGGTTTAATTCACACCCGCCACTTTAACGGCAATTGCTTCAGAATACAGGCCAGCATAGATCCTGCTTGTTTGTCTCCGAATTTGAATTGGTACTTGCTACAAAAAGTAGAGTATCACTGGTCTTCTACATGCATGCTTCTTCCTAATTGTGCTCTGTATTATAAGTACTACTGCATTGAAACTGAAAGACTGAGCCCCACATAAAAGAACCCTTACCGTTCCCCCTTGGCTTCCCCTCTCCAGCGAATGGTTTTGCTGCATTTTCTTGTTCTTCCTACATTCCATCGAGTTGGTTGTGTGAACTGACCTCAACAAAGCCTTGAGGCTTTCATATTCACGAACTTATATTTGTCTGTGCTTGGTGACCCGCGCTCTTCACTTTTGCTATTGCTTCTTTTTCTGACTTTTCTGACTTTTCTTTCTTTCTCTTTTCTTTTCGGTGATTCTACCTCGCGAACGATATTTTCTCTCTCCCATTACTCAAGACGTCAGCTTTGCTAGCCAAGCAATTTGCGCCGACCTTTTTAGAGACTGAAGCTCTTATTATCACGTGTGGCTGGCATTGGCTTCTCTGTCTTTACTCAATCCGTACTTTTTCCAGTCCTTTTGTTTCTTTCTACCGGCCTCATAGATTCCTAGTCTTGAATCTTTCTTACTCAGTCTCTCGCTTCTTTCCCCTTTTCTTGTTTCTGGTGTTTTATTTCTTTCCTAATCGCTACATACCTCGAATCATCTTGGTAAATTATTTGCTAATCTTCTCCTTTCTTTTTCGCTGTCTGTTATCCACATCAACACACCGTCTTGCTACCCGTTAACAACCGAATATCGCAATCCTCAAACCAGAATTTGTCAAGTCAACTCATAACTACAACCATTCCTGTTTATCCGAGAAGACTTAATTGCCTGAACGCTCGCAATAGCCACGTCGCACACTCCTGCAGAGTCACCAAAGTGTAACGCTCTTATCAATCCATAATACGCTCGTTTATTTGCCACAACACCGATCGATCTTCTTATATCACAGCGCCTCTCTTGATTCCGCGTCTTGCCCGATATGGCTACGCAAATGGAAATGGCCTACCAGGCCCCTCCGTCCCCTACCCTCACGAATCCCGACATGATTTTACCAGACATTGAATATGATCAATCCACCTCCGACGACCGGTCTGATGCGCTCATGGCCTGGAAAAACGCCCAGGTGGGTGACATGTCATTTGCGCTTCCAGAAAGCCAGTACTTTAATCTAGACCTCAATATCGCTGGAACTATGTCGCCCACTACACCAATCATATACGGTAACGGCACTATGCTGTCTGATATCGGTGAGGTCACAGAGGTTGAGAGCACTGTAGGACGCTCATCGCCGCCTGCATCTCCAATAGTTACCCCTCGTATGACTAGTAGAGTAGCGCTTCGAACTGGGGCCTTAGATGCTGTCGTCAACAGCGTCGCTTACCAAACTATCAAGGCCAAGGCTCGAATGGCCCATGAACGACGCGGTAGCAATGAATCGACCAGTACAATCACTACGAACGAACACCGTGGGCTTTTCGAAGATTTCGACGATTCAATCAGTGTCGATGACAGCAATTTCCAAGGCGACGATGAAGAGAGTGTCGCCGAGTACTATTCTGCGAACCCCATGTCACGGAATTCCCTTTTGGCTCCCGGAAAAAGAAACCTAATGGTTGACCCTAATGATGAGGATCGCCTTTCTACTATATCCATAGGCCGGCGCGCAGAAGAAATTCTAGCTAATGCTAAACGCCGATTAACTGTGAGTTGGCAAAGCTGAAAATTGTAGGCGAAAAAAAGAGAAAAAGCTAACTGCAATGCCATATAGAGCATGGAAGGAAACCTGAACCGAGCACGTAGCTCTCTATATGTTGGGACCGAATCACCCGTCGGCTCCGACAGTTCTGCGACACTTTCGCCAACAATGAAAATAAATTACGACCTTGATCCATTGCCACATTCGACAGAACATAGTGGCCCTTCGCGATACAACAGCGACCAAAGCGCCTTCAATGATGATACCGGCACGCGCCGAGCTGCTAGTGCCTTCGGAGCGGCTGGCGGTTATCGTCATGTGGTCAACCCACGAAACTCAAACGATGTTCTCCGCAAGCATCCCAACGAACGCGATAGCTCAGAAAGCTTCCAGGATATTCAAATGGATGATACCATAAGTATCGGTTCACGAAGAGATAGCGGGCAAGCTGATAGTTTGCTATCTCCCACTCAATTGCAATTTTCTGACCGTGGCATCACCCGCTCTACATCAGCTATGCAAGTGCTTGATATCAAGGATCAAGTTAAAGATCTCAAGGGTAAGGTTTCTGCTCTGAGAGATCAAGCCCGGGCTGATAGCTTGAAGCGAAGAAGCCTACAGAGTTTGCGAATGAATAGCCCCTTCACACACGCCGTCGTTGACCAATGGTATGCTGAGCCAAAAACAGCTCCCATTGTCAAAACCCCTGGCAATGAAATCAAGGTTGAAGCTGAGCCAAACCCCCAAGATGAAAACCCGCCACAGACTCCTACAAGGGACAATCCTCAGAGTAATGCTTGGCTAGAAGAAACTGGGATTACTAGCGACGAAGAAATGTCCCCTGTCGAGTTTGAACACAGCAATATACAAGGCGATAACGTCGATGACGCCGATTCCGTTGCTAGCAGCAAATACGACAATGCTGAACGCACTATGACTCCGGTAAACAGACGTGCTGCTACTCCGACCACAGGCCCAGACGCTCAAATACTCCAGGATCTAATCCAACACCGTCTAGAAAACGACCTCGATGATGATATGCGGACCGAGGATGGCTATGAAGACGCCGCTGTTATTACCGACTACGAAAGTGACAGCGGTGATTCTATGTACCATGATGCCCGACTCCCTCTTTCTCATGAGGACCGTGAGGATGCCTTTGATTACGAGCACTTTTTCCTTCACAGTGCTATGGGCACTATTCGGCAACAGCGATTAGAACGGGAACGTCGTGGGAGCTTTAGCTCTGAAGATTCCGTAGAGACTACCCGAGGCCCGGCCCTCACACAGTCTCTTGAAAGGCGCAATAGCGCTGAGTCTATTTCCACCATAGCTTCCTTTGAAACTGCTAACGAGGGTCGGCAAAGTCGATTGACGCGTAATAATAGCAGCGACAGTGCTTCTGGTAGTGGAAGCGGAAGCGGTAGTGGTGCAAAAAGCAGTAATGCTATTAGTAAAACCAAAATCGGACATGCATCTCACATGAGTTTGGACACTTTTGTCTCTGCACAAGAGGATCGGTCTTCACCTACCAAATCCCGCCGTGGCATTAGCTCATTCCGTACCAGCACAGGGAGTGACGTTCCTCGTTCTGTATCTGCCATGTCCTCTTCTAACACTGCTATGCGTGGCCCTATGATTCGACGACCTGTGAGCACATCAACATTCCGGCACCGCCCGTCAACATCTTCCTTTGACTCTACCGGAACGAACCGGTCGTTTCCTCTAGTCAGCAAAAATCGCCTATCACTCACACTTCCTTACGCGGCTAATGGCCGCGCCCCATTGACGGGAGTTCTTACACCTCGCGACTCACCAAAAAATGAAGCCGAAGAGGAAGAAGACTTGGCTAGTGTTAGCAAACGGCTCATGCATGGCACAACTGCAGCTGCCAACCACAACGCACCGGTTCAAGCCAGTGTCAATCCCTCTTCTAATACCAACGACCCCCGGATAAACACCTCGACCTCAATGAGCCTGCTTCAACATGATGACCAGATGCTAGTTGAGCAACTCGTTGCTAGCCTGGGTCAATGTGTGCTCAAACTCAGTGAAGTTAGCTGCACATCAGCAGATACTCGTATTCTTAGACAGCGGATGGCTGCGGCTCGGCGTTTGCTTGAGGGTCTCGATGAACCCCAGACTTGTGAACCAAACTCGCTTGGCTAATTAAAAAAGCTGGGCGTGCTTGTTTCGGTTATTCGGCCGGTATTAACTAAGAGTGTCTTTGAGGTAGGCGTATCCTTACTTCCTCTTAGTCCCTTTCTTGTTGTTTGCTTTTTGACAAAACTTCTGTTTTATGATGTCCCGATACTCTGGCCATGCCTATGATCATGTGCCCACGCTACACTATATTTTATTTTTTTCGTTGAACTTTGCGTCTAGATTTGTTCAATCGTCTGGTTTTTCGTTTCCATTGGGTTTTTCTTTTTTTTTTAAAGACTCTGCGTTATATATCCCTGTATATCCCCTTCTGCTTTCCTTTTATTTTCTTCTCATTCATAGTTGCACATGTTCTCTGCCCTTGATGCACTCAAATCTACTTTATTTTTATTTTTTATTTTTCCTTCTTTGCTTTATTGTAAAGGTATCGAGCACTCTCTTGTTTTCGTAGCAATTTCATGAGTTTTATGATACATTAGTGGTTGGCGAGCGGTTATACGTGCTCCCGAGTTATAATGAGACTCGCGTTCGCTTATCTGTGAGACTGATACTTGACTCAATTTCCTTGGTATCAAAACAAACCCTAAGAACTTGGTGATGTTAGTGTCGAGAATAAAGAATGCATGCAGTATTTTTTCCTTCCAGATCTGGTAGTTACCTATATTTGTTACTAAAGTGAAATTTCTGCATCAACCTTTCCAAGGAATATCTTCATTTGACCTTGATTTCTTTTCCTTTCAAAGCGCCTGTTCTTGTGGCGGAATTCAACTATACTCGACTGTCCTTTTCTCATCAATACAACAATGACGTTAAGTGAATCCTCCCCCGACTTCTCTTTACCGGTCTTGACTCCCACGCGTTTTCAACGCAACGCGAGGCTATGCCTATCGCCGTCTTCTCTTGTTCGTACTCGGTCCATGATTCACATCATGTCGCCCTTTGATGATGGCGCAAGCAATCATGACCCGCCTACACGTTTAACTACATCAGTGTCGCTTTTGTCGCTGGACGAATTTCGGATTCTCCCTACCAAGGGAAGCTCATCGCATCGAAATTTCTCATTAAAGCTATCTCCCCGCCTCGACACCATTCGGGACGTGTGTCAGCCCCCTTTGAGCCGTGTTCCCTCGTGCTCATGCTTGCAGGTACAACCAGTACCTTCGGCTGCTGGCTCTACTTCTTCCTCGGTTTCGCCGTCAAGATCAACCTCCCGTACTTACAATTCTGCCCTTGGCCAAAAACTTGGCCAAAGGGAAGTACAAGTTGGAACTATGCCAATGCCAGACATCAGTGCTCGCCTACGCCGTAGTGCTTGTAGAGGGGATTCGTTCTGGTGGACTCCAGTTGGCGATGAAAATGATGATTTTCCGATTGACCATGATAAAAACGTGTTTTGGACTGGCAGTTCCGGATACAATAACCCTAAACAGGCTGAGACAAGGCACCGGAGACGTAGCGAGTAGAACTCAGCAACGCAGGTGCCATTGCCGCCATCACCCCCCTCTTCGCCGATTCCATTTCCAGTAACGCCGCGTACAAGTAGCCTTGGGGCGTTGACAAAATTAGCACGATCATTGCCTAAAACAACAACAACACCAACACCAACCGTAACAAAGCCTCTCTCTGCAACGAGAAGATTGAGTGGCATGTTTCCTAGTCCGTTGGGGCTACGGGAGCAGGGAGAAGTCAAGACACAAGACGAAGGGAAATGCGGCGCTGACAGTAAGGGACCGGTGCTGAGTGCTGGAGGAGCGGCCCAGGGATGCCGCAATCCAAGACCATGCAAGGGAGAGGACAACAAACCACGGGAAACAACAAATGTGGACTCCAAACTAGGAGAAAAATCATTTGCTGTAATTGGTCGACATGGCGATCGCGTCCATCAGGACATGCCGCTGTCTGTACCTGAAGTTTATGGTGGAGAAGGACGAAATGAGGACGATGCGAGGAGGTTGCAAGTTGAGAATAGGTTCCTCGAAAGAGGCTGGCGTTGTGGAGATTGGAAGGGCCTAGAGAGTCAAAAACATGAGAGTTGCGACGACAGGACGTGGCTTAAATCTCTGGACTTTTCTTCCTCAACTCCCAATCTTCCTCTCTCGTTTGTTTTTGACTGTAGCAACACCAACACTCCCAGTTTGAATTTGGCTACAACACCAGCAAACAGAGATCCAGAAAACCCTAGTTTGGCTTCCCAGGGAACTAGAAAATACGCACAGTCCATTTTTAAAAGACAAGTCCCCAAGACAAACACAAGCACAAAGCATACTTCACGTCGGCCCATTTCAGAATTCTTTACGGGCCCATCTTATACGTTCTATGACAACCGTTTTGCAAGCGGAAATCCCAGTTGTCGAAGATCGGACTATCAAGATAATAGAGAAATGCGTTCATCATCATACCGCCCAGACGATGTCTCAACCTCGCTGCGCAGCATATGGGAAGAAGCTATGACCCTTCCTCAGCGCACATTATCTGTAAAACAACCAAGTGGCGTTCTACCGCGACGCTCCTACAGACAACACCAAAAGACGCATTCGTCTTTTTCTTTCTCCATGCCACGCCGCCACGCCACCGATGCCACAAAATACCAACAGCATACTCGCTCCAATAGTACTATGAGTCGCAGCATCACCATGGAACATCTCCCTCGGCATGCGCCGCCGCCAACACCGCCCAGTCTCAACCCAATGCCTTGTCAAGTGCGCGACAAGACGGGCCAGTTCCATGTTGTTCCGGATACAACAGCGTATTTTGAAATACAGGCACAACCCCATGCGCAGTTTCTACCCCGGTTAGACGGTCGCAATTCGCCTCTTCTAGCGGACGACAAGAGCAGTGCCGAAACAACACACAGTCGCAGTGAACGGTTTTCGTTGCGACTACGAAAGTGGCTTTCCTTACGAGGACGAGCCCCAATGAGAGAGTGAGCGGGAGATTGGGCAACTATGCTCTGATTGTTGCTTCTCTATGGTGTTTAAGGATTGCATTGGATGGATGGATGGGATATCGGGTTTTCTTCTACTCTTATTACTTGCCTCTTAGATTTTGTTTTTTTAGCCGTGTTGGAAATAAAAGGAATAGCTTTGTTTTTATCATCAAGTCGAAGGCCTTTGACACACTCGTTTCTTGGATACTCTCACCCCAAGTTATACTCTGGCTTATTTCCAATTCCGGAAACCAACTAACACTAACGGGCCGGCCGACGTCATCAGGAACATAGGCGCTATTTCTTTTCTCTCATTTCAGGCGCGAGATATTTAGGATTTTTGGGCTGGGGTTCCGCATGTGGCAAAGATACGACGCCAGCAGCCTACGAGATGACGAGTCTAAGGGAAGGGTAAGAGACGGCAAGAAAAAGAGAGAGGGATGGGAGTTCATCTAGGTGAAGGTGAGGTCATCTGCGAGTGCAGCGCTAGTGAGTTACACTGAAGCTGACTTTTCTACAATAGGGCCACATGATGAATGATCGATGACGAAGGACCGGAACAAGAATGAGGGAGATTGCTGAAGATATTAATATATCTTGCTCTGTTTCCTTATTTCTTTTCCTTCATGAAATTGCTGCGTCTATTAACAAGCGAATTTTCGAAAGCATCCTACCTGAGCCTGACTGAGTCTATTCATATACATACAAACCATCTCCCAAACAACACGGCAACGTTCCGTATATAAATCAAGATTTCGGAGCATTGTTATCTCGGAAAGAAAGCTCGCCCGGATTAGTAGAAAATACTTTTCGCATCATCATGCCGCCTGGCTCTTACCACCGCCCTACAGAGTCGACTGACTCTGGCCTAGGCATCGAAGCTGGCGATGGTGTGCATAACATCAATGAACGGACGCGACTTCTTTCGCCTGTGCCTGTGGAAGAAAGACACCCGAGATGGTTGTCGCCGGATGATCCAGCTGTGAGTCTTACCGGCTCTATATATAAATTTTACTTGCTCGCTTTGGTGTGCTCCATGTCTTATCTCAGCTGACTGTATTCTCTATTCTTTTAGGTCACGCCGTACAACCTTTGGAGTGTGCGTGTCCTCCGCTTTCTCACGATGGCTGTAGCCGGCATTACAAGTGTGTGGTTTTTCGTGCTGTTGGTCTCCATGTTCGCTACGCCGCCGGGAATGAGCACACGCGGTTCCGTGTTTTATTCGCTCTTCTACACCATCCTATCGCTTGTTATGTTGACGACCGTGCTGCTGTTCTTCGATGCGCCAGCCAAGTCATCGCGTATTTTATCTGTGGTTATTGCAGTTTTATTAGCGGTGAACGTCGTGCTAGTCCTTGCCGTTGAAAAAACGCGCATTGAGGAGGGATGGGTGGGCGTTGCAAGCGCGTTGTGTAAGTTTACTCAAATAGTGTATACAGATGGAGTAGTGCCTTTGCTGACGTGCTTGCTTCATAGGGGCCCTTTTGGTCAGTCTTTGGATCATTCTTGTTGACATCACGGTCAAATGGGGTAAGGCTGAGGAGGAAGAACGCTTGACAGGTCGCGCTGAGAACCGTCGGACAGCGCTTGAGTGGCTACAAGTAGTGCTATCAAACCTCACCCTCACCTGTGCGTTAGTCGTACTCGTTTCGACCACACTAAACCTGACCCTTCGCTCCTTTGATGCTGCTCTCGGCCCGCCAGGTAAGCAAGTCTGGGTCGATGGCGGCAAGTACCGCATACATGTATACTGTGCCGACACTACAACCGGGGATCCTAACTATGCAACCTCTGGTTCATCCTCCGTGTGGGTGCCACCGGCACCTGTTGCGGCATCACGCAAAAATGGCAACAAAGAGAAACCAACACTGCTCATCATTGGCGGCGAAACAAGCGCCGAGAATGGCATGTGGCAGGTAGCACAGCACGCTCTCCACAATGGCTCAATTGACCGGTATTGCCTCGTCGATCGGCCGGGCTACGCATGGAGTGATGCCGCACCATCACCGCTATCAGCATCCATGGCTGTGGCATCCATGACAGAGGCACTCTCTTTGGTTGGCGAGCATGGGCCATGGGTGGTGACTGGCGCGGGCACGGGTAGTTTCTACGCGCGAATCTTTGCACAGCAGCAGGGCCGCGAAGCCGTTTCAGGACTTCTCCTAATTGATGCGGTGCACGAGCAGCAGCTGCGACAGCTTGGCAGTGCGGGGCGCGGATTTGGGCTATTCCTAGGGGGTTTGGTGTCGCCACTGGGACTAGTCCGCCTGCCTGGAGCGGTGTTGCGGGGAAGATCACGGGCAGACCGCGTGTGGGGCCGCACGGCAGCACAGAGCGGCAAGACGGCGTTTGCAATGCTACAGGAAAACCTGGTGGCAGGGTCACTGACGCAGCGAGAGGTGCTGGCAACCCGTACACTGCTGCGAGAGTGGGGTGTGCGTTTAGGCGTGGTCTCATCAGGTGATATGGTCCGTCATGATGCACGCTGGGAGACATGGCAGCGAGATCTAGCAATGTTGACCAGAAACCTAGTCGGTTGGGACACGGTCAAAGGCGCACCGCATCAGATTTGGAAAACTGAAAAGGGCCGATGGGCGTTGGAGGATATGATGCGGAGGATGGTGCATGACTAAAGGAATGGCGAGAGGAAGGAAGGGAGGGTGCTAGGGATAGGGTTTGCTTGCTGGGGAGAGGAAAGGAAGACTACGACATAAGCAGGCAGAGGTTAATGTCAGTAGGTATAGTTAAGCTCGTACGTTTTTTTTGTCAAATATGCTTGGCTCGCTTAAAACTCGAGAATCAGTAGTGGCGGATTACAAAGAAGTTTGCGTCATCTACAAAGTCATGAGAGAGCCTAGGACAAGAGTTTTTTCTTTTGTGGGAGAGCCCGGGGCCCGGAGATGAATACGAACATATCGGGCAGACGCACATTAAAAGAAATGGATAGTGAAGAGATATGAGAAGGAGTGGGCACGGGTGTAGAAGGAAGGAGGAAGATGGAGGAGGAATAGAAGACTATCAGACAGGGAGCTGCGAGCGGGGGCGGAGACGGGGCGGGGGCGTCGAGACAGGTCGAGAAGACGGAGAGATGGGAAGTCTGTTTTTTCCGGGTTGTCCTTCCTCGTATTCTCCAGCAGTCTTCTAAATCGCCGGAAAGGCCCCTCGGTTCTCTTATACACATTGGGGGCGAAGCGTCATAAGCCGCAAGTCACACCATGCAAATCCCAACAAGCGGTATGGAGATAGGCATGATACACAAGTCCTAATTCCGGACATTCGCAAAAGTTGTTCATATCAAAGGAGCAGGAAAGCTGAGTGAACATGCAGGAGAAAAAGCATGGCAAGGGAGGGGAGGAAAAGCAAAAAGGGCGGAGAATGTGCTAGACCAGCCTGAGCCTCCCTCTATCGTTCTACGGTTGATGGACGTTTTGTCAAACGAAGCATAGAGCGCAAGGCAGTGGCAGTTGGGCCTGGGCTATGCCTTTGGCTGCTGCTCGGCTTGTTGGTTGGTACACTATCCTCCTGGATCGGCCTAGCTGTGCAGGTGTATACCTATCAATTATCCCACATTGTGTTGTGTTTGCTGATGTAGTCAGAGATGGAAGGGATGGGGGTGGTCTGTGTTGATAGCCAAAAGACGGAGAGGAAAAGGGGGTCAACCTGAGCAAAAGAGGGAAATTGTGTGTTGAGGAGACGATACAACGGTGTGTGACGCACTGGAATAGACTCGTGTGCCTAGCACGTAGACGGCTATGTGCATTTTACTGCATAGAAAGTGTTGCAAAGGGCAGAGGCCGAATGCCAAATGTACCAAAGCCCGGTGGATGCTGAGCAATATGCAACGGAGGATAGAGAAATGCCATGGGCCCGCTCTCCCACAAACAAATGTACTTGAAAGACGTAAGCAAGTCTTTGCAAATAGCCCGCCAAGTTATACGGCACCATCTGTCTGGACTCCAGGAACTCTTGTTGGGCAATTTAGCCGTTACGAAATCTAGCGAAAGGGCAAAAGACCTTGCAATAAGTTAGGGCAAAATAAAATGATGGCAAAGGCAGAAAAGAGCCAAGGCGAGAAACAAAACTACACAGCCCAAGTCGACCGACCAGAAAACCTCCGTCCCTATGTGCATATTATAAATCAACAAGGGGAAGAAAGAAGCAGAAGCATACCCTACATGTGTCAAAACAACTTAAATAAGACCTGAGGTTAGAACAAAAGAACAAATCGAATAAATAGCAGCACAAGTCTGTTGATCACATCCCACGAGGCACCTCGTTTCGCTCAAGGGCAGCAGAGAACAGATACAAGAGCAGAGGCAGGAGACGGAGGGAGACGGAGGGAGACGAAATCCCAGGACAACGTGCAATCCCAAGATTAAGAGCAATAAGACAGTAAAGGATCCGAGAGGGGCGTCGTCATAGTAGCCCCTCGTTAACTGTGCTCGGAGTCTAGCCACTGTCCAGGGGATGACAGCGTGTGGCATGGGGATGACAGGGGGAGCAGCTCTGCGTCCAAGCCCAGTATGGTTCCGTAGGCGCGCCAAGTGCCTGTAAGAGCCTGCGTTAGCTGCTAGCCCTGCAGGCCGCGTGGTGCTAGCGAGCCTGTAGTGGCCGAAGAGATGGGTGAGTAGTGGGCTCAGAGCCCTGATGACGCTGAGAATGCGGGGCTCGGAACGTTCAGATCAACCTTCTTTCATTTTATCAATTGTTTTATAGATGGGGATGGGCCAGACAGGGTTCAGGCTGGTTTCTCACTTGTAGGCCCAGACCAGCCAGCTCACTATACCTGTCCACTTGTTCTTCTCTCGGGGTCTTGGGCTGTTTTTTTCCCCGGGCATCGGGTAACTATAGGAGTCCGACCACCCATCCGTGCTTCGGGGCCAGCTAACAGTCCGGGACGAAGGACTGGGTAATCAAAACTGACTGTTTTTATTATTGTTGTTCTTGTTTGCTTCTAGCTTCTTCTTGATTTTCTGTTTTATTGTTATTATTGTTGTTATTGTTCACGCCTACCAGCTTCGTGCTGCTGCCTGACAGACTGGATACTATGCGCAACACAAGGCAATACACGACACTGCCTTGGATAAGGGGGAGGGGGCCCTTACAGTATTTATAAGCATTCTCTTCGTTGCTGCGACGCTAAGAATGAGGATCTTAAAATGACCACAAAAGCCCTGGCCTGCTGTTGGCTGCATGCAGACGTTAAAGAAAATAACACAGGCCGTCTAGAAGGATGGCCGTGCTAAAGACCTCCATTTTATAGGACTTTTCAGTGCCATACCGCTAGTACTCATACCTACAAAGCCCTGTATATTATCTCCTGTCCGCTGGAATACAGGAGAGCGGCCCGTAAAGTGCCACGGTCCAAGGCTGCAGCAAAGAAGAACCAACAGAAAGAAATATCTATGGTGTCAAAAGAAGCACAGTCACGGCCTAGATTTTGGGAAGGCAATAAACTAAGAGGCGATTAAAACGGCCATGTTGAGAACAAGGAAGCAATGCGATCTATTTCCGGACTGCCATAGTGGGCTGAAACCAGCTAGGGTTATGCTTCTTCTCCCTCTTCGTTTCCTTCTGTATCGTGCCCAGCGGCCTGTAGAAGGCCCTCACCACACTGTAACAAGAAATCCTTGACATGATGGAGACAAGAGATCCCCAGGCCCAAACACTCGTCGGGACATTACGCTTAAAGCCTGATTGCGCTTTTGCAAGCTGCGATCCGGTTGTCAAGATATGTTTCTGAGCACACACATCGTTGGCTTTACTTAGGGTTACCCTCATGTCAACGAACTCGGGCCAATTAGAGAGTGTATTATTTTACGTCTGCCTACTGTTATTTCCCAAAGGCTAATTAGAATCAGTATCCGAGGGCTATATTGTTGTTGTTATTATTATTATTGTATTATTTTACGTCTACCTACTGTTATTTCGCCGCAATACGACGGCGTGTTCCGGACAGAAACTGCTGGTTGATGTCATCTTCCAGTAGCATTTGGGCGGTCAGCGGTTATCAGTATCCGAGGCGTAAGCTTAACGAAGGGCTAATGTGCTGTTGATGACGGCGAACAGGAATTTCTGCATATCACCCCTCATGGTTGAGGGGTTATGCTACAAAGAAATGCGCGTGAAGAGAATGTGCTAGTTAAGTCGAGTCTCAAGCTTGGCGTCGCATACATACACATACACATACACATACACAAAAACTCTAAACCCGCCAAACTGGCGAGTCATCGTGGTTCTAGATACTGAGCTAACCTGGGCTGGACTGCTGTGCGATGGCCTTGCGAAACAACGGGAACGGAAAAGCACATGAAGCGTATGAAAGCAAGCCCAGTGCAGGGATTCGTCTTTTCCTCTGTTGCCACTCGTGCTGGACCTCTGTCTGCCTTCGCCATTCGTCGGAAAACATCACGGCCCTAATAAGTCTATACACCGACAATGCAGGTTCTTTCTCGCTTCTTTACGGACTTTGTTTGTAGCCCGCATTTGTCGTCATAATGATATTCAATAGCCCGCTCCCCAAAAGGGAATGGCTCCGCTTCAAGCCAAGCAAGTATCACCATGATCCATAATGTCTAGCCTGCTTGAAGCCTCAGATCTTGAAACCATCCCAAACTAAACAAACACTCACAAAATTTGATTACACATCAATAACCGCAGCTAGATTCAGCACTCCACATTCGGGCAAACACACACCCCCTCTCCCAGGCTAGAGCAAATCTTCGGCCGAACTCAAGACTGCGAACATTCCACAAGAATAAGCCGCACTCCAAAGCAAACCTTGATTACTCATATTTTCAGCGGAAAGGTCAGTCTGGGATTAAGCCTCCTAATTTGTTGCTTTTTCCGCGTCGTTCTTGCTGGCTGCCTGCATATCCCTTCCACCTCTGCTATTACCTTCCGCTTTTTCTTTTGACACTCCTGTTAATATACACACCCAGTTTTCCTGTCCCTCTTCCCCTGCTCCTCCAGGGGGAGAAGAGCCAGCTAGAAAACATAAAGGGGTGTCAGAAAGACTTGATGGTTAAAGTTTATCATTCCGAACACGAGAACTCTCGGGTTCGCCAGGTCGCTTGTAAGTCCGCTATGTAAGCAGCGCCTGCTTAGTGGCGCTGTTTTAGCGGTGTTAGCGGCCTTAGTGGCGGTGCCTTTTTAGCAGATAGCGCCTGTAACACAGCCAGCTAGAAGGCAAAAAGACGGGGAAAGGCCAGGAATCCGCGAAAAAAAAAAAAAAAAAGGGCCAGAGCTTACAGTGTGTTGTGCAGTGCTGTAAGTAAGTCGCCACACTGTAATATAGAAGCCTTAGGCCCCCTTTTTGCGAGCTATGGCGTGCAGAGCGCGCTGTACGTGCTATTTCTCTTCTCCCCTTTGACGGGATGTGGGATAATTAGGCAGGGCATATCTTTTTCTTTTGCCCCCATAACATTATTTTATCTTTACTTTATCGTTGTCACTTTATTTTCCTTTTTGCTCCTTCCCTCATTTGGGCTTGCTTCTTGCCGCATTTGCCAAGAGATCAAGCAATATAGCAGGAGGGCGAAAGAGACTTTTCCTTTCTTTGGTCCTCCTTTGATAGTAAACAGCAACGAGCGAAAATACAGCAAGAGCCAAGGTCTGTATAGGACCACTCCATACACAATCTAAAACCCACCCCACGCTTCAAGCCAACATTGGCACATCAATATGAGAGTGACATCTCACATGTATATCTACCTCCTTCGTTGCTGCCACCTCTTTCTTGTTTAAAACTTGCTCTTCATAATGCAACTGCGACTTTGTCTTTTGCCTTGTTCCTTCCTTAGTATCTTTCTTTCTGCTTCTTCATCCTAGTACTTATTATTGCGTTCCCCCTCTTCGTCCTTAATACCACCAGCTTCTCCTTGATTTCCATCCTTTTTTTTTTTTCCTATCTTTTACCCATTGCACATTGCATTTGTATAGGGTCGTACCATCGGTCGCATTATCAACCCCCTTGCTTAACACCTCAACACTTTTCATCGATACCTAATATTTGTACCTTTGCTTGATATCATCTACACAAGGTCAGTTGCCCTTGGCCCATCGCTCTACTCGCTTGCCCCCCCCAAAAAAAGGATATCTTCCATTTGGACTCTTGCATTACTACGAACGCAACTAACTCACTTTTGTCTGTCAGATCATGAGTGATCCTGCAGCCAGCGGTGCGCCGCTAAGCAGTGGTCAGGCTCCGGGCCTGTCGCCCCCCAACCAGGCTGTGCGTCCAGCCTCAGCTGCCTCAGAGAAGCGCATGTCCCTTCCCGGCAGCGACACTGCTGGCGACTATGATTCTGAGATGGAACGCCGTCACTCGATTGTCCAAGATCTCGCTCGCGCCTACACCAACCAATCTCACGCTGATGTCACCGGTACCCCCTTTACTGCCGGCGAGGACTCTCCTCTGAACCCCGCTTCCAAAAACTTCTCTGCCCGCGCATGGGCCAAGTCCGTCGTCAAGGCCGTTCAGGATGCTGGTAGCCAATTCCGCACATCGGGTGTCGCATTTGAAGATCTCAACGTCTTCGGCTATGGCGAGGCTACTGACTACCAAAAGTCTGTCGGCAATATTTGGCTGGCCCTTCCTAACATGGTCCGCACTGTGTCTGGCGACAAGGGCCGCAGAATCGACATTCTCCGTGATTTCAATGGTACTCTGAACACCGGCGAGATGCTTATTGTTCTGGGCCCTCCCGGTGCTGGTTGCACAACATTCCTCAAGACCATTGCCGGTGAGCACAACGGTATCAACATTGACGAAAACTCCAAGTTCAACTACCAGGGCATCACCTCCAAGGAAATGCACTCCGCCCACCGTGGTGAGGTCATTTATACTGCCGAAGTCGACGCCCATTTCCCCAACCTGACTGTTGGTGAGACGTTGAGTTTTGCTGCTCGCGCTCGCCAGGCTCGGGAAATTCCTAACGGAATCTCCCGCAATGCCTTTGCTGAGCACATGCGTGATGTCACCATGGCCATGTTCGGAATCTCCCACACTGTCAACACTTGTGTTGGTAACGAGTTTATCCGTGGTGTCTCTGGCGGTGAGCGCAAGCGTGTAACCATTGCCGAGGCTTGCTTGTCCCAAGCTCCTCTTCAATGCTGGGATAATTCCACCCGAGGTCTGGACTCCGCCAACGCCGTCGAGTTCTGCAAGACCCTGCGCCTTCAGGCAGAGCTCTTCGGCTCCACTGCCGCCGTGTCTATCTACCAGGCACCCCAGGATGCCTACGATCTTTTTGACAAAGCCACTGTCTTGTACGAGGGTCGCCAGATTTTCTTCGGTCCTGCTACCGAGGCCAAGGCTTACTTCGAGTCGCTAGGATTTGAATGTCCCCACCGCCAGACCGTGCCCGATTTCTTGACTTCTATGACTTCCCCCCGTGAGCGCGTCGTGCGAAAGGGCTGGGAGGGCCGTGTCCCCCGCACCCCTGATGAGTTTGCCGCCGCATGGAAGAACTCAGACCAGTACCAACGCTTGAAAGGAGAGCTGGCTCAATACAACCAAGCTCATCCCATCAACGGACCCGATGCTGATGCCTTCCGTGTTTCCAAGAGAGCTCAACAGGCCAAGAACCAGCGGAACAAGTCACCCTACACCCTATCATACGTCCAACAAGTCCAACTCACCCTGTGGCGTGCGTGGCGTCGCTTGATAGGTGATCCCAGTGTCACTATCGGCCAGCTGATAGCGAACTTTGTCATGGGTCTTATTGTCGCCTCCGTCTTCTATGATATCCAGCCCGTCACGTCCAGTTTCTTTCAGCGTGGTGCTCTGATCTTCTTTGCCTGCCTCATGAACGCCTTCTCGTCTGCCCTAGAAATCTTCACTTTGTATGCCCAGCGTCCTATCGTTGAGAAACATTCCCGCTATGCCCTCTATCACCCGTCCGCCGAAGCCATCGCATCCATGTTGATGGACATGCCGTATAAGATTCTTAATACCCTGGTATTCAATACCGTTCTTTACTTCATGACGAACTTGCGTCGTGATGCCGGTGCGTTTTTCTTCTTCATCTTCATGTCCTTCCTGACGGTGATGGTCATGTCTATGATTTTCCGTACAATTGCCTCGGCTTCCCGCACTCTGTCCCAGGCCATGGTCCCCGCTGCTGTCCTGATTCTCGCTCTGGTTATTTTCACCGGCTTCGTAATTCCTATTGACTATATGCTGGGATGGTGCCGCTGGATGAACTATATTGATCCTCTTGCCTACGCCTTTGAGTCTTTCATGGTTAATGAATTCACCGGCCGTGAGTTCCTTTGCGACTCGTTTGTACCTAATGACAGCTCGTTGTCTGAGTATTCCAACATCGCCAATGTCAACCGTATTTGCACCACTGTTGGTTCCATCACTGGTGCATCCTTTGTTGATGGTGACCGCTACCTGAGCACCTCGTTCCAATATGAGCGCAGTCACAAGTGGCGCAACGTTGGCATTCTCGTTGCCTTCATCTTGTTCTTTTTCTTCACCTACATTATCTGCGCCGAGGTTGTGTCTGAGCGTCGCTCCAAGGGTGAAGTCTTGGTCTTCCGCCGTGGATACAAGCCTGCTGCCTTCAATGAGAAGGCTAAGGATGATCTTGAGAACCTTGCCATCGGGCCTATGGCTACTCACGACCGCGCCTCTACCAAGCAGGGTGGTCCCAAGCCTGAAATCGATGGTTCTGTCTTCCACTGGGAAAATGTCTGCTATGATGTTCAGATCAAGGACGAGACTCGCCGTATTTTGGACCATGTCAATGGATGGGTCAAACCCGGTACCATGACTGCTCTTATGGGTGTTTCCGGCGCTGGCAAGACTACTCTTCTAGACTGCCTGGCTGATCGTATCAATGTTGGTGTCATCACTGGTGATATGTTGGTTAACGGCCATCCCCGTGACTCTTCCTTCCAGCGCAAGACTGGTTATGTGCAGCAGCAGGATCTCCACCTAGAGACCACCACTGTTCGTGAGGCCCTAAACTTTTCCGCTATTCTTCGCCAGCCTGCCGATGTGTCTCGCGAGGACAAGCTGGCCTACGTCGACCAGGTTATTGCCATGCTTGACATGGAGGAGTATGCCGACGCTATTGTTGGTGTTCCTGGCTCTGGCTTGAACGTTGAGCAGCGTAAGCGACTGTCTATTGGTGTTGAGCTAGCTGCTAAGCCGCCTGTCCTGCTGTTTGTCGATGAGCCTACCTCCGGTCTGGATTCGCAGACTTCTTGGGCTATTCTGGATCTTCTGGAGAAGCTTACCAAGGCTGGCCAGGCCATTTTGTGCACAATTCACCAGCCCTCTGCCATGCTTTTCCAGCGTTTCGATCGCCTGCTTTTCCTCCGTCGTGGCGGCCAGACTATCTACTTTGGCGAGATTGGCGAGGAGTCGAAGACCCTGACATCGTACTTTGAGCGCAACGGTGCTAACCCCTGCCCTCGTGAGGCTAACCCTGCCGAGTGGATGTTGGAGGTCATTGGTGCTGCGCCTGGCTCTCACACTGATATTGACTGGCACGAGACCTGGAAAGCCTCGCAGGAAGCTGAAGCTGTCCGGAGCGAGCTTCAGAATCTTCGTTCCAAAGCCAGTGGCCAGACAGTGGCCGTCGATGAAACTGAGCATGCCGAGTTCTCCGCTCCTTTCGGTGTGCAGTTCGAGCAGGTCTTGACCCGAGTTATGGCCCAGTACTGGCGCACCCCTTCATACATCTACTCCAAGTTCACGCTATGCCTAAGTATTTCTCTTTTCATCGGTTTCGTGTTCTACGACGCGCCCAACACTATTCAGGGTCTCCAGAATCAGATGTTCTCTATCTTCCAGCTCTTCACTGTCTTTGGCCAACTCATGCAGCAGACACTACCATACTTTGTCATCCAGCGTGATCTCTACGAAGTGCGTGAGCGTCCTTCCAAGGTCTATAGCTGGTGGGTGTTTATGCTGTCTCAGATCATCGTTGAACTGCCCTGGAACTCGCTCATGGCCGTGATAATGTTCTTCTGCTGGTATTACCCCATTGGCCTCTACCGCAATGCCGAGCCTATGGATCAGGTTACGGAGCGTGGTGGTCTGATGTTCTTGTATCTGCTCATGTTCTTGCTGTTCACGTCGACTTTCTGCGACATGGTCATTGCTGGTTTCCAGACTGCCCAGGCCGGTGCCAACATGGGTAACTTGCTCTTCATGATGTGCTTGATCTTCTGTGGTATCCTGGCTTCCCCTGATGACTTCCCTGGATTCTGGATTTTCATGTACCGTGTTTCACCATTCACCTACTTGTCGTCGGGTATGCTGTCGGTTGGCTTGGCCAACACCAATGTCGTATGCGCCGACAATGAGTACCTGTCCTTTGAGCCTGTTGAGGGCCAAACCTGCGGCGAGTACATGGCTGCTTGGATCAACAAGGAGGGCGGCTACCTGCTCAACTCCAATGATACCACCGATTGCCAGTACTGCACGATTAGCGACACGAACATCTACCTGGACAGCGTCAGCTCGAGCTATGGCGACCGATGGAGAAACATTGGTCTTATGGCTGTGTACATTGTGTTCAACGCCGTTGCTGCACTGGCAATCTACTGGCTGGTCCGTGTGCCTAAGAAGCAGTCCCCTCTGGCGATGCTGTTTGGCAAGAAGAAGGCTGAGTAGAGGTGTCATGTGTCCCTCTGTTTCCGGCCTACTATTCTGTTCCATTTTACTCACTTGCTGTTGCTTTATTCCAGTTCTCTGTGGTTTAGACAATGATTCTGCGTTTTTCTTAGTCATGACATGATGCGTGTCTTGCATTTATTGCCTGTTTTTGATATGACCGCTTTCTTTTTCTATGGTATTTATTTATTTTTATTTTTCTGTTTATTATCTCTGGTTACCATAGATTTACCGAGGCTATTGGTGTTATTGGGGGATTTTGGCCCAAGGCATTTCTTTTTTACTTTTATTTCTCGGAGCATCCTCCGCTCTTATTTTTACTTTACTCTTTACTCTATTTTCTTTCTACACTTCAAAGTGTGAGGTTATAACTCAAGCCATGTAACCATCAAGTCATGATACATGTTAAATCACAAGGTCTTATTTTCAACAGCAAACAAGCGCAACTATGGAGGCAGAGCAAGGCTCGGGGGAGAAAACAGGTGAACAAAGTAAAAGTCTACGGGACAGAAGAAAAGCGCTCGATCCCATCGTGAATGCAGTAAATAAGTAACACAACGCGGGTCGGTTCGAGAGGTTCGAAGCTTCTGCCCCATATTTCTAGGCAGGCTAGGCAGGCTAGGCAGATGAACAGATGAACCAATGTGGTTGAAGGAAAGCAATGAATGACTGAAAGAAGAAAAAAAGGGTAATAATAGGCCAGAAAGCAACTAAGCACGTCTCTGCCTAGCTGTAGACAACTATGTGGCGTACTACTAGCATATCTTCTCCACTTACACGTTGGCAGCCTATTTTAAGCCATACTGCTGCATGCCCAAATGCCTTCAAGTTGTACACAGACCCCATAAAATAGTTGCACTATAGAGAGTTGCCTCACAGAACTGTGGAAGTGAGCCGGCTGCCAGAACAAAGCACTGCAAAAATGTTGAGAATATGCGCTTTTGAGGGGGAGGGGGAAGGATCAACTTGTTCGCCTGGTTTGTAAGTCGGAATACAGGCGTGCTGCTAGAACGGCCTGGAGATAAATAAGGGAGGTAGTTACCTTGATTTTTCCACTTTCCCTTTTCTTTCCAATTTCCTTCCAATTTCTTTCCATGTAGTTTTCTTTTCTTTTTATAACTCGGGCAGGTGCAGCTAGTCCCTCATCGCCTTTTTTGCAATTACTCTTTTCACCGTAGTCTTTTCCGATCTTTGAGCTACTTGAAACGGAGAAAAGTCTTGTTTCTTTTCACCGCCTCCCTTTTTCTACTTGCCGTTTCCCCCTCTTCTTCTTATATTGATGCTGCTCGTAACTTCCCTGACTTCGCCTAGAACTAGCTCTTTCCTCTTATCTCGTTTTCCATCTCTGCTAGGATGAGTACCCGAAGCCGATCTGCTGCTGCTGCTGCTGCTGCCGCCACCGCCACCGCCGCTGCCCTAAACTCTGCGTCCCAACCTGCGACTCTGGCCGGACCGAAAAGACACTCCGTGTTAGAAGGGTGCGCCGTGGCGATTAGTGGTGTTTTCCCCGGCTACTCTCATTCCACTATTGAGGCCTTGATTAAAGATCTTGGTGGTACTATCACCAAGTCCGTTACCCGCACTACTACACAGTTGATTACTACCCAGCATGACTTCGACAACTCCTCAAGTAAGGTACAGGCAGCCGTTTCCAAGGGCTTGCCAGTCGTATCTTTGGAGTGGGTGGTCAAGGCTTCGGATGAACTCGTCAGACAAGGGGAAACCAAGTTTGAGATCGGAGCTTCATCTGCTTCTCATGGGGCTGCCGATGGTCAACCCACCTCCCCACCCGCACAAGCACCACAGACCCACCCCAAATCACCGTCTACACCGACCGATGTACCGGTGAAAAAGCGCGGCTCTCCGGATACGAAGGCTGCTGTGGAAGCACCAAGAAAAAAGCGTGCCAGGACAACCAAGAAGGACACCACCAAGGAAGCCCCCGCGGCGAAAGTGAAGAGCGAGCAAAAGCCTGCGGCTGAAGTAGAACAAAGAAAGGAAAAGGAGGTTCTTGCCGATGGCCAAATCGCAAAATCTGATAAGCTTGTGGTTCCGCTCGACAACCCTGCCGCCTTTCCTGGCGGAAGAGTGTATATTGACCAGGACGGGCTCATCTACGACGCTTCGTTGAATCAAACCAATGCCAGCAACAACAACAATAAGTTCTATCGTTTGCAGATTATCGAGACTGGCAATAACTATTTTGCAACATGGTTCCGCTGGGGCCGCGTTGGTGAAAGCGGGCAGTCCAAGAGAACCGATAGAAGCCTTGAACGCTGTCTTCGCGAGTTTAAGAGCAAGTTCAAGAGCAAATCCGGCTACCAATACCCCGAAACTGGGCCGCCAAAGCCTGGTTCCTACGTTTTTGTCGAAAAGTCATACGAGCCCGATGACGACGACGAAGATTCCAAGGCTGTCAAGCAAGTCAAAGACAATAGTGACTCGGATAGCAAAGTGCCAGAATCCAAATTAGAAAGGCCAATCCAGCAGCTCATTGAGCTCATTTTCAACAAAAGGTACTTTACCGACACTATGAAAGCTATGAACTACGATGCCGCTAAGCTGCCGCTAGGTAAGCTGAGCAAAAACACCATCACTCGTGGCTTTGAGACCCTTAAGAGGCTTGCTGAGGTCCTTGACGACCAGCCGCAGGCGATAAGCGAGTTCCAGGGTAACAAGGGAGATGCCATTGAGTATCTTTCCAACGCATATTACTCGGTAATCCCACATGCCTTTGGCCGAAAGCGCCCACCAATTATCAACAGCAGCCCCTTGCTCAAGTGCGAGGTTGATATGCTTGAAAGTCTATCGGACATGAAGGTTGCTGAGGACATCATGAAGGTGGCCCAGACGAAGTCAACCGTGCACCATCTTGATCACGCATTCGAGGGTCTAAACCTCAAGGAAATGACGACTTTAGATCCTGGATCGTCCGAGTTTTTGCATCTAAGCAGATATCTGCACGCTACGCGCGGCTCTACGCACTGCCTCCAGTACGATGTTCAGCAAATTTTCCGCATTGAGCGGCTGGGTGAATACGAACGATTCGAGAACGGACCGTTCCGTAAAGGCTCCGGAGATGGAAACTCAAAGTCGGAGCGCCGCCTGCTTTGGCACGGGTCTAGGTGCACCAACTTTGGAGGCATTCTTAGCCAGGGTTTGCGGATAGCGCCACCTGAAGCGCCTGTATCGGGCTACATGTTCGGTAAAGGCATTTATCTTGCTGACATGTCATCCAAGAGTGCCAACTACTGCTTCGCTCATGCTTCAGGCGGCCATGCACTTTTACTTCTATGTGAGGCAGAGCTGGGCCCGATGCAGGAATTGACTAATGCGTCATATAATGCGGGTGAGACGGCAGCACAGAGAGGCATGGGATCAACGTGGGGTCATGGCATGACCGCACCTCCAGTGTGGAAAGATGCAGGGTATGTGCATCCATCCCTTGCTGGGGTTCGCATGGTGAGTTTTTGTCCTCTTTTTTTTGTGTCTTGTTAACATTGTATGTAAACTTGACTTACTGACATTTATTCGTAGCCCGACCCTGAAGTACCGCCCGCCCCGACAAACCTACCTCACGCTTCCCTGCAATACAACGAGTTTATCGTATATAACGTTGCACAAGTGCGGCTCCGGTATCTTTTCCGTGTGCGCATAAAGTGAAGCATGCCATAGATGGCGGTAAACTGGTATAATAGTATAGTAGGAGGGAATACAGCTTTGTCCTGTGTTTGTCTCTCTGCAAGGCTGGTTAAACAAGCCTATTGTTGATAGGCATTAGCTCTCCGACTTAGTCTGGCAACAAATACAAATTGGTCGAGATTTTTGGCTCTGGCGTGATTATCTTCAACGGTCTTGTATTTGAACGTTTTATCATCCCAGTCAAAACAAGTTCATTAAATGGAGAACAAAGCAGTTAGAGAGGCCATCTACGTTGCTTCAATGTGCTTGTATGCTAGAGTAGTCGCACGACTAGCACGGGGCTCAACGCTCTCTGCTCCAGAGTTCTCAGTGCTGGCGGGGCGGCTGTCGGATAGCTAGTCTTCTACAGGCCTCTCAACGGCGGCGATAAACCGTTCAGTGAATATCGTCTCTCCGTTTCCAATCTCGAGCGTGTAAGAGTCCGAAGTCGTAGAGGCACTAGGGCTAGGTGGCGGACGGCCAAGCGCTACAATCTATCAGTCTAGGCTTTCCATGCCAATAGGCGAACGAAACATTTCCATGCATATCACATGGTAATGGGTTTGGCGTAAAGGTGATCTAGCGGATGGAGAGAACTTTGAATCCGATTGGATGGCAAATCAGGAACGGGGAAGCATTGCCTGATTGGTGTAGTCCAAATATCTGCATTATTTGTAGTTCGTTGTCTGAGATGGATCTTCTCGCGGAAGAAGTTGCCCTTGCTTACAAACGCGGCAATCGTGGGCTTCACTCTACTATATAGTGGGCTTGCCCTTGTCATGGTGCGCTTGCACTCATCCTTGTCCTATCTTCACGTTGATGTATCTGAGGCTTGGAGCATTCTTATCGCCATAACCATCTAAGGAGTGATCCTTGTTTATATGTAGTACGCAGCTTATGTCCACAATATGTGCTCTGAGCCAACGCTCAGGCCGTTTGTTTCCTAAACTCATTTCTTGCAATCACAGATAGTACCTGCTAGTGTGACCAGAGAGGAGTCTTCGCCATAGTCGAGTCTATTTGAGTACAGTATTTCTCGTAAGCAAATGCAATACATGGTCTTGATTGGCCTCGATATAGGAAGTTCAAGATCGGCAACCTCGCACAGATAGATGCAGTCTGAGTCACCAGTACGCATGCCACCAAGCAGAATACCGCTCACGTTGTTCTCGAGCTTTGGTTGAGAAGCTGCAGCAGGATTCGTCACCTGCTTTAAATCCACTTAGATCTCTGGCATCGCCTGCAACTCCTGTTTGCGCTCACCTATCTCTCCTTTGTATCCATCTTGCGAGATCTGATTCCATTTGCAGTTTAGAGACGTATCTGCGTCTAGTCCACCTTGCGATGATGACAGACATCTCAGACGGCGGTGATTAGGTCGTGTCAGTTCCGTGCCTATACCACTGCTTGAGGTGGCTTTGAGGGCTTATCTCGGGGTCCTCTACTCCCCTCCTCCATCACCCTAATTGGTACCCAAAAGGGCATCACCATCGACTCTTGATCTCCATCTCAGTAAAGGGCAAAGAGACTGCATTAGTCCGGACGATGCCGACTAGGCCTCATGAGGGTGATGGCTGGGTGAAGTAGGGGGTCTAGAAGTTTCTTGATTGCAGGCAGGTTACAAGGACAGGGAGGGGCACTACTGAGTTTCCTCTTCAATTGTGTGCATTGTTCTTTGAGTATGCCGATTTCTGGGTCTAGCACCAGGTTAACCTAGACTTCACTGGGCACCATGTTTGCCGTAGCCCGAGGATCGGGCGTAGAGCTGGCGCAGGCCAATAAACGGAACAGCTGGCTCTTCCTCTTTTTTGGGAAGCCGCTCTAGAAGTCGAAATTCACGATTTCTCAGTTTGTGAAGCAATATGAATGTGAATATAAGCAACAGTGACAAAAATATATTGGAAAGATTCTTGATTCTGATAACCTCAATTCTTCTGCCTGTAGTACAAATGAAGGATGAAAAAGAAAAACTAAATCCTTAACCCACCCACGAAACCCTGAACGCCTAGCAACAACCAATTTATTTTGTTTATTTGGACAGGTCCTCGCCCCAGACCTGCTTAGCAATCTCAACCTCAAGGCGGATCTTGGCCCACTGTTGCTCCTCGGTCAGATCGTTGCCCTCGTGAGTCGAGCTGAAGCCGCACTGGTGAGACAGACATAGCTGATCCAAGCCGCGGGGGCAGAACTTGGCCGCCTCATGGAGTCGTTTGACAATATCCTCCTTGTCATCTAGCCCGGAAATCTTGCTGGACATGACACCAAGCACAACGATCTTGTTCTCTGGCAAGAAGCGCAGCGGCGAGAAGTCGCCCGAGCGTGCATCGTCGTACTCGAGGAAGTAGACATCGACATCTAGATCGCGGAACAGGACCTCAGCCACGGGCTCGTAACCGCCCTGTGCAAACCACTGCGAGCGGAAATTGCCGCGGCACAGGTGGATGCCGATCTTCATGTCGGCCGGGCGCTGAGAGATGGCTGCGTTAATTAGCGCGGCGTAGCGGCGGGTTAGGGCACTAGCATCACCGTGGCGTGTCTCGGCCTCGGCGCGCATACCGGCATCGCATAGGTATGCCAGGTTGGTGTCATCAAGCTGTACAAAACGGCAGCCGGCAGCGTACAAATCAGCCAGCTCCTGCTGGTAGACGCGGGCAACATCATCGAAAAAGGCCGGCTCAATCTCGGGGTAGGCAGCCTCGCTGATGCAGTCACGTGCACCACGGAAGTGCAGTATAGTTGGCGACGGGATGCAAACTTTGTTGGATACACGGCTGGCGATGTCAGCAGGCAGGCTAGCAGCTGCACGGCTGGCAAAGGTGTAGTCCGCGACCTGGATGGCGGTGGGGTGACTGATTTTATCAACGATGACGACACGCGGCGGCTTCATGCCGTGGGTGGTGACGTTGGTTGACTGCAGCGAACCCTCACGTTGGCAGCCGCCAATGTGCTGCAGGAAATCGATATGGAAGAAGGCACGGCGGAACTCGCCGTCAGTGATGGACCGGATGCCGTTTTCTGCTTGCTTGGATACGAGCTCGGTGATGTGCTTGTCTTCGATGGCTCTCAGGCCCTCGAACGTCAGCGTACCGGCGTTGACTTGCTCGCGTGCAGCGAGAACTTCCTTGGGGCGAAGGAAAGAGCCGACATGGTCGGCACGGTAAACACCGGCAGGAAGGACCATGGTGAAAGCTTTGGGGCTTGGGGCTTGAAGTTAGAAAGGGTGGAGTGGGAGAAGCGAGGAGTGGGAGGAGAGTTGCTATGAGTTTGGGAGAAGAGGGAATAAGAGCCAAGGGCAACGCGATGCGAGACCGATGCTTTATAGCCCGTCGTCTCCAATGATTTGGCTCGCTTCCCCCTCTTCATCGTAGACTCAGCCCATAGACTAATAGCTTCTCTGGTTAGTCCTCCCCTCCCTAATCCTGCCCATACTTCGCCCAGGGTGCATATTTCGGCAGTTGATATTGGTTCTCCAGGCTCTCACGCCTGGAATCAGGCCAAGCCCCACAGACACATGCCGAGTTTCACTCTTCGATAGTTGGTATTTGTTCCCACGGGAGAAACGGGAAGCAAAGGGTGGATGTGGCTGCTAAAAGGACCAACCAGATTGGTGTTAAAAGGATTTGACTATAACACATTGATTCATTGTTCATGGGATAAAAAATAAAATAAATACAAGCAGAAATAAAGCAAGACGTGTCGGCAGTATTCGTTGGACAGTGAAAGAATAGGCTTAACCCTACATTATAATAACCCTTCACAGCACAACCCTTACTAAAATGTTCACCTTCACTACTAGCTCCCCTCCTTCTCTTAAGCAAAAATGCGCAGAGGGCGGTTGTTTAGATAGAAGCCCGGATCGTTGAACCGCAGGCCGATATCGAAGCCTGAGATCTGAGCCATTTCCTCAGCCGTCAAGTCAAAGCCTAGCACATCGAGATTCTGGGCTAGCCGGTCGATATTGTTCGACTTGGGGATGACGGCGATGTTGCGCTGTGTCGCCCAGCGCAGAAGCACCTGGGCAGGAGTCTTGCTATGAGCCGCGGCAATGGCGGCAATGGTGGGGTGCTCTAGAAGCGTGACATTGTTGGTCTTCTGCTTGAACATAGGCATTTCGAGGAATGACTGAGGGCCAAAGGACGAATAGCCAGTAACGGCAATGCCGTTCTCCTGGGCGAGGGCAATCAGATTGGGCTGTACAAGGAACGGATGGTGCTCAACTTGTAGAGTCGATATGGGGTGGCGCGCGTAGTTGAGCACGTCGTAGAGAAGCTGGGCGGAGAAGTTGCTGACGCCAATGCTGCGTGCAATACCGGAGTCGACGACCTCCTCCATCGCCTGCCAAGTCTCCTGAATAGACACCTTTTCTGTCTCAACCGTGCCATTGTCATCCATCCACCAGCACTGGAAAGGCGGGTAATTAGTATGCTGTCTGGGAAAGGGATGGGGAAGCTTGGTGTCAAGGGACACGCTATTTACCTACCGGGAACTGGCGCACGGCTGGGTCAATGTACTTGAGGGCAACGGGGAAGTGGATCAGGTACAGGTCGATATACTCCAAGCCCCATGCTTCCTTCTGCAGCTTGGCCATCTTGAGGACATTCTCACGCTTGTGGTAGTTATTCCACAGCTTGGTAGTAATGAATAGATCCTCACGTTTGACTAGGCCGTCGGCAATAGCACGACGAATGCCCTCACCGGCTTCCTTTTCGTTCTGGTAGTCGTAGGCGCCATCAAACAGTCTGTAGCCGGTTTTGATGGCCTGATGCGAGGTTCATAGTTAGACTTTAGCGGAGGCTTGTGTGCGTGTTTGGTGAGAGAGGGAGCTCTTACATTATAAACGGTGGCAGCAGTAGATTCTTTGGTGACCTTCCAAAGACCAAAACCCACAAGGGGCATCTCATAGCCTGTGGCTAGCTTGATGGTAGAAGGAGCCATTATGGGTGCGAGAGAAAAAGTTGAATAAAAGATGGTATGGGGCTTGAATATAAAACAAGAGGAAGTAGTAGAAGCAGAGCTTTGAGCAAGTTATAGCTTGCGTATAGTACTACCTACCTACCTACTTACGTCCCCGCTTTGCTGTTTATATGTGCCCCCTCCGGCAAGAAACAAGGATGCTCGATCCTTTGGAATGTCGTCATTTCCGACAGTCACCAAAAAAAAAAAAAAAAA